>PVIW01006423.1:0-87331 GCA_004026585.1 Noctilio leporinus
ATATGATATTTGTCCTTCACTGACTGGCTTATTTCACTAAGCATAATACTCTCCAGTTCCATCCATGTTGTTGCAAAGGGTACAAGTTCCTTCTTTCTTTCTGCTATATAGAATTCCATTGTGTAAATGTACCAAAGTTTTTGGATCCAATCATCCACTGATGGGCACTTAGGCTGTTTCCAGCACTTGGCTATTATAACTAGTGCCACTATGAACATAGGTGTGCATAGGTTCTTATGAATTGGTGTCTCAGGATTCTTTGGGTATAGTCCAAGCAATACTTACTAACCTTTATTTTTAACCCCCAAATCAATGCTCACAGCACTTTTGCAGTCGCTCACAAACATGTGCAAGCAGTGAAACTTTTGAGTCACCTGCCATGCACATTCCCAGCTGGGTTGAATGAGGTGACCCTCTGCCTTCTTATTTCAGCTCTCATGCTGTGCACACCTGTTCTTCTTGCAGTCTTTTTAGTGGTGCCATTCTGCATTTTTCATGCTTTTGGTAGGTGATTTCACTGTTTAAAACAGCACTAAAGCATAGGGCCGAGGTGCTATCTGGTGTTCCTAAGCAACAGAAGGCTATCGTGTGCCTTATGGGAAAATACATGTGTTTAGGTAACATTTGCTCAGGTGTGAGTTATAGCACTGTTGGCCATCGGTGCAATGTTAGTAAATCAACAATATATATTAAAAATACAATGTGTGTGTGTGTGTGTATATATATATGTATAATTTTTAAACAAAAACATAAAACAAGGTCATACGTTGACCAGTTGATGAAAAATTACCCAGAACCTTATAGGAACCTAATCCTGCTTTTCCCCTGGGAACCATGGCTTGATATCAGCAATTTCAGTATTTGTAGTCACTATATAGAACTACCATGAATAATGAGAAGCAAATGTATTTGTGCACACATCCCCCCGCCACCCCCGACAGCCAGTCGTTAAACATTCCCTACACACCATTGATTGAGGAAGACCCTGCAGGAGCTCTCTACAATGTGGGGGTGTCAACTAATCACACCGCTCACAGCTGGGGAGTCCTTTCTTGAAGGAGAATCTGAGTGACATGTCTCCATGTTGGCCACAATTTCTAGGCCCTCAGTTAAAGAGGGTTTGGTCTTTGGATGAATCCCACCTCCCCCATGTACTAGTTGTGAGTCCTCAGGCAAGTGATGCTGCAGTTCATTATCCTTGGCAGGAGAAGACAAGTTCAGTTTTGTTGTGAGTCCTGATGAGGTCAGGTATGTAAAATGCTCGTTGCAGGGCCTGGCACAGACAAGGTAGAGTTTGTGTTAATCCTCCTACACCCCTCCCCAGACACCAGCACAGCGTTGGGGAAAGGAAGCACTCCATGCTTTGCCTGCAGGTCAAGCCTCTGACTACCGAGCTTCACCATGCAGCAGTGTCCTGCCCAGAGCCATTCTAAGTTGGCTTTTCAGAATCACTCTCCCTGAAAGGCCCAAGCTGGTCCTGCAGTGGATATCTCAAACCTGACATTCTAGAGGACCTGCTGCCTTGCAGAAGGTTCTCTATTCTTACGTAAGAAGTGTATTTGCCCATCTAATTCTTGCTGACTCTCCTGTTATGGCAGGAAAAATCAGCAGTGCTCTATCTAGTTGTGAACTCTGTGTCTGTGTCTTCTGGTTTATTGGGGAGCGGGGTCTAGGAGCAGGTGTATTTGCTTAGTCCACTCTCCTTCCTCTTTCCTGATTCTTTACTCTGGGATTCAGCAGCCTGGGCTGCCCCAGTTCCAGCCTTGCTTCCTCTGACTCAGCTTTATCCTCAAGACATGGCTTCATCTCTGAGTCATCAGGCTGAGCTTTCGAGGACAGCAGCCTGGCATTCTGGCTCCCTTTCTCGGGAAAGGTGGTAATGTCTCCACTCCCCAGAGCCAACCACGCCTAACTTAGCTCACAAAACCCATTATGAAATAGTCTTAATGAGACCAGAGAACAGAGAGAAGGCTTCAGGACCAGGAGCCAGAAGGGCTGGGTTTCAGTTCTAGCTCTGATGAGCCTGCCTGACCTTGGGCTGGTCATTGGAACCTTCTGAACTGGGGTTTTCTCTTTGAGAAAACAGAAATAGTCATCCATGCTGGGCCCACCCCACAGGGGTGCTGGGAGACCCAAATAAAAGAGAGTAAAGTAATCCAAAGTCCAGGGCACAAACTCCTGCTCTATGAACTGGATCTGTTCATAAGCTCGTTCCATTTGATTTGAACAATGTTGACCTGGATATCAAGTATTTAGCATTTTTCAGTTATCAACAAAGTGGGAGACTTCAATTACATAACTGAATTTATGGCTTCTCTTAGAAATGGGAAGATCTGACTTTAGTAACTCCTTGCCCCAAACGTCAAAAATTAATTAGAACTGAGCAGCCACAGCCCTTTTGCTTGGGCAGGAGCCTGGAGCTGCCCACAAGCTCACCTCAGACCCCACCGCTCCCTGTTATTCCCAATAGCAGGCCAAGTTTCTGTTGCCATATTATTGCTCTGGGGCTGTTAGTTTGCTTCTAGAAAAGCCCTAGTGGAGACAAAACCTTTATAATAACCATGTTTCCATCAAAATGGGAAAATTAAAGTCCCGGCAGTGTCCCTTGCCCCAATCTATCTCCCCTTTGGGGTGGCGGACACATAATACAGTGTAGAGAGGGTGTGTTGTAGAATTGTACATTTGAAACCTGTACAATTTTTTAACCCCCATAAATTAAATGAAAAAGAAAAACAAAACAAAACAAAAGAGAAGTCCCTTTGGTTAAGTTTAACTCGGTGCCAACGGCCTTTTGAAAGGTAGTAAGTGGGTCAGAGTGGGGATCTGGGGTCCTACAGGCTACATTCTACTCCTCTCCCATCTGCTTGTCCTCATGCGTAAAATGGGGTAGCATCGGCTCTTTTCTTTTAGGTTTATTATGCACAACCTCTGGCACTTAGGGAGTTGACCATTCAAGGTTAGAGACTGCACTGAAAATCTTTTGAACTTATAAAACGTGTTCTGGGAGGTGAGAGTGTGAAGTGAAAGATTTGGGGTTACTGAGTGGGACTAACACCGTGACCAACCGGGAAGGAAACAAGAAAATGGATCAAGATATGACTTAGGAGAGAGAAAAGTTCCCTTCCATCCATGCCCACCCTCACTCCCCCTCCTTCTCAATGAGAAAATCCTGCTGTCATGTCTATCACCCCCTGCGCTCTGACTCTGTTCCCAAGGCTGGGTTCTAGCCTGGTTTGGGTAAGCCACTGCCCTGTGTGATGGCGTCTCCGCACCTATAAAGTGAGGATACGAATGCCCCACTAACTGCTGTGGCGAAGACGAACTGAGATAAATGTATGTAAAAGCACTTTGGGAAATCTGAAAGGCGCTATACACAGATTAGCAGTTTTCGGGTTTCTTCTCAAAAAGTTTTTCTTCCCGACTCTGTCCAAGGCCTTCTTGAGTTTCTCAAAGCTAAGACCCTCCCCTTGGTTTCGTAGTGCTACCCCTTCCTACACACCGAAGCCCGCGCCGCGTCAAGAGTCCTTTATTCCGCTCACGAAGGCGGGGACTCGGGTGGCGTCGGCCGCCAGAGACGCCCGGGGAAGCTTCGGCCGCGCCTGGCCAGTCCCGCTCCCGCCGCGGTGAGTGTGACCCGCAGGGTGTGCGCCCCAGGCCCAGGCCGAACCCGCTGGCGAGCGGCGCGGGAGGGTGTGCGCGCTCGGGACGCCGAGTGTGCGCCAGCCCCGGGGTGCGCGCCTGAGACCCGGACCGTGCACCCGAGACTGCGTGCACCCCGAAGCCCGCTGTGCGCCAGGCGCTGGCACAGCCGGCCGCCTCCCGCCGGACTCGCGCGGCTCGCCAAGGTAAGGCGCCCCGCGACCCTAGCCCCACACACTGCTTTCGTGGGGCTGGGCGTGCACCCAGCCCTGCGCTACCCTGGGTCTTGGCCACGCCACGCTCCTCTGTCTCTGCCATCTGTCTGGTCCCCTCCTCACGCCGCGGGTCCATGGCCCCTGAAGGCAGAGGCTGCGGCAGCCTGGGTGGACCTGGAATCTCCGCCTGAGGTCCGTCCGAGGCGGCGCGGCAAGGGGGACTGCCCAAGGGTGGGAGCCGCTGCCCTTGCATCCTGACTGGCTCCCGGTGCCCCAATACTGGGTACAGGGGAGACCAGTGAAGAGTGGGAAGGCCGCGCTGTCCTTGAGACTAGGGGTGGTGGAGCCCCTGCCCAGCGCTAGCGAGTGGAGCACAGTGGTCCGGGATGCAGCTTGTGGGACTGGGGCGCGCTGCCGCTGACTGTTAGGGCTACCTGAAGTCGAACTCTTAAACTCCTTTTTTTCGCAAAAGCCGACCCCCAATTCCCACCCTGATGGCTCTCGGCCCCTGGCTGAACTTCTCAGCACTCCCGTTGGGCTACGACCTTGGGAAGAGGCAGTCAGGCCCCTCTTATGCCTCGGCAGCCAAGGGAGTTTTTTGAGACCCTGTGTATCCCCCTTGGTGAAGAGTCCCTCCCTCTTATCTCTGTTTTAAGGTCAAACTTCTGTCCCCAAGTACTTTGTCCGTGCAGAGGGACCAGTTACTTAGCCTGGGAGTTGGAAAGTGGCGCCCCACGGCCTGAATCAGATTCAGGTCTGGATCTGAGAGTAGTCTCAGATCTCAGGTCTGGATCTTAGACTTTTGCAACTAGAATGAACTCACTGCCTTCAAAGTAAAATTCTTTTCGGAGCATCTGCTAGTGTTGCAGAACCAGTGGTTTTCGTTCCCAAGAGCCCTTAGAGCGCTGGATTGGAGGAAGAGGAGGAGACGTTTTCTAGGAGAAGGAGAAGGAGATTCTCCCCTTTCTGAGGATGCTGCCTTGAAAGTTCTATTAAGCAAGTAGGGTCAGGGGATGATCAGATACAGCCAGTGCCCAGAGTGAAGCCTGGGAGAAAGCGTATTGAAGTAAATACAATTCCCAAGGACCTGCTTGGGTGGGTAAACCAAATATTGGTTCTTAGAGCATTTCAAGACATGACGCAGGAGAACACAGCTACACTTGGAATAGAAGCAGAATCCACTCTAATGTTGCCTGTCAAGTCCAGCCCTCCTGCCCTGTGCAAAACTCCTCACTGGATCACAATGTGAGTTATGGGGAATGTAGAAGGGCAATGAGAATAGACAGTAAGAATGGG
Source organism: Noctilio leporinus (assembly GCA_004026585.1). NCBI lineage: Eukaryota > Metazoa > Chordata > Mammalia > Chiroptera > Noctilionidae > Noctilio > Noctilio leporinus. The sequence continues at coordinate 5,151 of PVIW01006423.1, forward strand.
CAATGGCTGAGGGTCTACACAAGACTTCCCATTCAATCAACAAATACTTGCTCTGAGCCAGGCACCGGCAAGGTACTGAGATAGAAAGGTGAACAGAACTGGCAGTGTCAGGCCTCGTGGAGCTTGCAGTCCAGCAGCCAAGACCAACATGAATCAAATCACTCAAATAAAGAATTACGAAGTGCTGAATTCTTTGAAAGAAAAGGCTAAGGTGCTGTGGGAACCTGTGATAGGCACAGTATTCGCTCAGAAAGCTAATCGGAGTTCACTCGTTAGAATGTGGAAAGAGCCTTCAAGATAGAAGGAACAGCATGGAAGAGGGCCCTGGGTTGAGTAGCAGAGTCAGTTAGAAGAACTAAAAGACTGTTTCCCAAGTGACAAGCAGGGGTCCAACAAATGGCCATGCCCCTTACTTTTGCATCCCATCACCTGGGCCAGTCAGGACCATCCTTTATCAGCCATTATGATGGGCAGCTGGAGTTCCCCTGGCTGGGGTAGAAAGACAAGACGGAGAGAGACTGACAGATCCAGACTCACCCCCATACACATCAGCACCTTGGTCAGACAGCCCATGCCCCGCAGGGTGCCAAGAAACAGCAGGTCTTTCCTCCCATTGTTCCATATTGCAAACCACGACTGCAACTGAGCCAGGCCTCTCTGCTCAACATTTAGGAAGGTTCATGCTGAAAGTAGTGGCTCATCTTAGACTTTTGCAACCAGAATGAAGTCACTGCCTTCATTGTAAAATGCCTTGCATGGCATTTCTCAGTCTGGGCCCTGACTACCTTTCCAGCCGCATTTCTCTCACTCTATCTCCTCCATTCTCAATGAGCTCTGTCTGTTCTTCTCACAATTGTACTCCAAGCAGTTCCTGGAACACACATTGCCTTTGCATGTGGTGCCTTTTGTCTATAATACTCTTCCTACTTGTTCATCCAGTGAATGCACAATTAGCTTCAATTTCAACATTAAACTCAAGGTTTCTTTACCCCACCCCAACCAAGGCCTTTTCTTACCAGAGTCAGCTTCTCCATTTCTTTGTTTCCAGAGCTTTCTGGAAAAGCTTGTGTTGGTGAGCATCAATTGCACTGTGTATTTTAAAAGCATTTCTTGCCCTGGCTGGTGTGGCTCAGTGGATTGAGAACCGGCCTGCAAACCAAAGGGTTGCTGGTTTGATTTCCATCCGGGGCACATGCCTGGGTTGTGGGCTAGGTCCAGGGTTGGGGGTGCGCAAGAAGCAACCAGGCATTGTTGTGTCCCTCTCTTTCTCCCTCTCTTCCTCTCTCTCTAAAACTAAGTAAAGAAAATCTTTAAATGCAGGTCTCTCTTGTCATATTTGTGTCCCAAGTAGCTAGCACAGAAAAGGACATTTGGAAGGTGCTCAGTAAATGCTTCTTGGGTGAAAACCATCTAGTCTAGTATTTCTTAACATTTTTTTAGTGGGGATAGTGTTAGATATATCTTTGAGATTTTGTTGAAAAGGTATATAACTTAAATATCTTGCATGCAATGTCACATGATTCACAGCCCCTCCCTTCCCATTGACCCCATTTCCTGAACGTTGGATTTTAGCTTTACAGGAAACAGAGGCCAATGAGGTACAATGACTGCCCAGGCAAGCATCTGCATCTGGTTAAGAGCATGGACCCCCCACCTCCGGTGCACACAGGCACACACACGCCACCCCCAACTCCTGATTCCCAGTTCAGGGCATCTTCTGGCTCTCTTGGCTTCTTTTATCCAAGTAGCTTCCCTTCGTCCCTGACACCATGTGAATGCCATTGTGCATGGCTGGAAGATGGAAATCTTGGTTTTGCTTCATTCCGTTCAGTAGCAGCCTAAGGTGTGACAGAGAGAAAAATCTTATTATGGACAGAGCTGACAATTAGGAAGACAGATGGGTCATCTCCCTGGCCCATTTGCTGCCCCTTGCCTGCAATATTATTACATCTATTTTAGCTGGAGGAGAGCCATGTGGGCCAGATTTGGAAATGCTCTGGATGGGACCATTGAGATCAGGGACCCAGTTCTTAGTCTGGTCAAAGGCTTCTTCCCCATAGAGCAGGCTTAGGGGAATGAATGGAGAGACTGGGGTTCTTGCTTGTTGCCCTTGGAATTCTTGCCTGCTGGTCTGGCCTCTCTCCTGCTTTCTGCAACAAGACACCTACTTCAGGCTACTGGGCCAAGCAGTGCCTTCTTATCTGCAGATCAGAACCAGTAATTCACTCATTCATCAAAACTGCATTGAGTCTCTGCTCCGTACCAGGTACTGTGCTGATCCTAGTTTACAAAGAAGGGTCATGAAGTGTAAGCCAGTGATACGTGGTTCTGCTGTGTGTGGGAAGGGAAGAGGTGTGGATTTTCTAATTCAACCCATCCCTTGGGATGTATGGTAGGGAGGGCAGTTAGGACTTCTGAGTGCTGAGAATGTATTCAGTTTTGGAACTCTGATCTCATGCAAGTTATGTCATTTCCAGGGATGGGTGAGGGAACTGAATTTTCCTATCTCTGGGCGGTTGTGCAGACACAGTTATCACATTTCAGAGGGCAGATCCACTCACTTCTGTACGTGACACAGGAGCAGTGCAGTATAATAAGGGGTACCCATGTATCAATCTCTGGAACATTTAATCCTCAGAAAATCTTAGAGATGGTTACAATAATAATCTCTATAACCTGACTTACTGAGGGTTATGGAGCTAACTAATGATAACACCAGGATTCACTGAGCTCTCTGTCCCTGGAGCTCAGACCACTTTGTGCTATTTTATAGCGGAGTATGTAGAAAAAGGCACAGATTTGGAGACCAGAGTGTCCAGGAATTGGAGCCTAAATCTGTTGCTACTTAGCTGTGTGATTTGCAGTTGGACCCCTAACCTCTCTGTGCCTCAAAATACTAATCTCCTAGACCCAGAGTTTGGACAAAGAGGCTTCTAATAGAGGTCATTCTCAACAGTTTCCAGCCTGTGTGGATAACATTTCAAAGTAGGATTAAAGGAAAGAAGAGGGGCCCTCGGGCTGAAAGTAGGCCTGCAGCAGTTTCCAGGATTAAATAAATGCTGCCTCAAGATTTCAAATAGAAGGTTAATGTGATATGCAGGCATTTATAGATTGGTAGTGTCTGAAGAAGCAAGCTGACTGCTCCTGCTCCAAGGGAAAGAAGTCTGTTTTCAAAAGAATGCCTCCCAGTCTCCCTGGGGCCTTGGAGCCTGGACCCTGTCCTTCATGCCCCTCCTGTAGCTTCGGGAGACACAGGCATTTCGGGAGAAAACAGAAATCCCAGATCCCATCCTCCCTTCCCATTTTTCCCCCAAAGTAAATAAAACTTACTGACTAGGTGAATATATTTTTTTTTATGGTGGCTGTAGCTTTTTCCCCTTTGTGTGGAAGGCCCCTTTGTGTCTGCGCTTTCCTTTTGTATGTCTAGTTTGTGGCTCTGACGTCAAGTGACAAGTGGGGAGAAATATGTCGTTGGGGAGAATTTGCTCCATGCAAAGATAAAAGAGCGAAATTCGGCGGTAATTTCCCTCCATAGCCTGGTTTCTGCCCAGAAGCCAGAGATGCTGACTCTTAGTGAAATTGATGTTGATGTTCATAGCAAGGGCACCAGGCAACAGGGCTGAGTGTTTCCAGGTGCCCCTCACATCGCCTTTGCCTACACCCCCCACCCCAGCCCTTCCCCTTTGGAAAGTATAGCCACCCTACTCCTGGGGAGGGGTTTAAAGGAGCAGAAGTGTCAAGTTGGGTGGAGGCAGAATATATCCTAGTATGATCACATTTGTTAGGTTCAATACTGAGTGCGTGTGTGGCAGGGGTGGGGAGGGGACATTTTATCAGCAATGTTTAAGTTTTTTAAGAGATGGTTCTCATTTATCATATCATTGATGTGATTTTAAATAAATAACAAAGGCCACCCACCCTCTGCTCCTCCAAATATAAAGAAGAGAAGGAAAAACTCTTCACTATGTTCCTAGCCCCGTGAACCTAAGCAAATGACTCAACTTTTTTTTTTTTTTTTTCTTTTTAAGATGTTATTTCTTTATTTGCAGAGAGAGAGAGAAACATCCATAGGTTGCTTCTCACTCACCCCCAATTGGGGACCTGACCCATATAACCCAGGCCCTGATCAGGAATCGAACCTGCAAATTTCAGTTCCCAGGTTGGCACTCAATTCACTGAGCCACACCAGCCAGGGTGTAAAGGACTCAACTTTTTGGTTTCCTCATCTCTAAAACGTTGTTGATAATGTGGACTTAGGGCTCTTGTAATACAGAAAACAGAGACTCCTTTAAGGTGATTCTAGTGAAGAAGGTGAGGAGCCATCAAATGCAGCATTGCCATCTGAGCACAGGCCTGGAGGGAGGCTAGGCACCCTTGTGGGGAGGGTTCTGAGTTCAAGGCTATTTCACAAGTGCAGCCATCACTGGTCCTCACTTTGGATGCCATCTGCTCAACTCAGCACTGCCACCCCACGCCCCTCACCATACTCTCACACTAACCTCTCCTTTGCTGCTTAGTGTAGGGTCCAGAGAGGATCCTGTGTCTGAACTCAGTTCTCTGGAGCCTGAGTCTTCCCTGGCCATGTCCTGACCAGTCTCTGTCAGCCTGGGCATAGGATACTGCTGAGGCGCAAGTCCTCGCTGGGCCGATGGCATGGGAGGGGAGGACAAAGGATGGTGAGATATATAGAACTTGACCTTCTGGATCAGGGCAGAGGTGGATGGCAAAACCTTGAGAAGGAAATGAAGGCGAGCTGGAAATCAGGAATATGCCCAATACAAATACAGAGTTGTAACTTGGGGTTAACAGACCATGTGTAGAATTCAGAGGAGCCTATGAAATTGGGTGGTGGAACAATAGAACATCTTTATTTAGAATTTTCTTCAGTTTTGAATGTGGGCAACAAGCCACATGTATTTTCAGTGCCTGTGACATTATTCCCAGTAGAAATCACAGATATTTTCATATCACATTGCAGCCACTGCAGACATCTTGAGCTATGATTTATGCCCATCAAAGCTTTGAGATTAAAGCAGTTGCTCCACCCATTCCTAGAGTTTGTTACCTAATGTGTTAATAAAGAACATATATTACTATATTATCCACTCATTTAAAAATTTTTAAATAATTGCATCTCAGTGTAATTGGTTTCCTTTGTAGTCAGCTATGCATTTTATTTGATATGTTTTTAAACATTCTGAGAAAGGGTTCGCAGCCTTGAGCAGTCAGCTAAAGGGGTATCCATGGCACAAAGGGATACCCCTTGGCAGGGAGTCAGCAAGCTTCAGTTCTACTCTCCCACATCCTGATCTTTCATATACCCATCTATCGCTGTCTAATTAGTACGAGACATTCTTGAGCAGTTGTAAATTCTACTTAATAGTTTGGCAAATTTGTAAGAACACATACTTTGCGGCTTGGATAGGTTTTGATGTATATCCAGAGGTTAATTCACAAATTGCAGGCACACATGGGCAACTGGTTAGGTAATTCCTAGCAGCCCACAAACCCACCAGGCCCTGTGTTGATGGCTTGGCCAACCCTGTACAAACCGGTCCCTTGAAACAACCACGGAGTGGACGATTTTGAGCCGAGAGGTTTAAGGAGCTTGTGTGGGCTAATTGATGAAATCATTTGATCAATGCAAGCCAGAATCCTGAGAGGGGGAGAAGCCCTGGGCGAGTGACTTTGAAGTGGGTCCTGTAATGGAGGGAATGCAAGGAGGAGGACGGAAGTGGGGAGGGAGTCTGTAAGGATGGGGGTGCGGTGGGGGAGTTGGCCAGATGTTGAATTTGAGGAGGAATCTTGGAGAGGGGAAAGCCTGCTGGAGGAATACTAATAGGTCAATAGTTATTTTTTTGTTACTTTTTCCTGAGTGCTTAACATGTACCAGACACTGTGCCAAGTCCTTGCAATGTAGCTGTAATTAATGTTTACCAACTACTCGGTAAGAGACGCCTGTTATCATTCCCATTGTCGTGGTGAATGACGTGAAGCTCTAAGCTTAACACTGCTGCTCTAGGTCACAAAGGTATGAAGTGATGGAGCCAGGAGCTCAGCTCAGAGCTGGCCGATTCCGGAATCTTATGCCCTTGTAAACTACAGGCAGGTCCTGGCTTGGTGGCACAGTGGATAGGTGCCGGCCTGCGAACCCAAAGGTTGCTGGTTCGAATCCCAGTCAGGGCACATAACCAGGTTACAAGCCAGGTCTCCAGCCAGGTCCTTAGTTGGAGGCAGGTGAAAGGCAACCAACCATACATTGATGGTTCTCTCCCTTTACTCCTCTCTCCCTTCCCCTCTCTCTAAAAATCATAAATAAAATCTTGAACAACAACATCAACAACAAAAACCACAGACAACCACAGAAGAGTCTGTTCCAGAAGACTGTGGCTGCCATTTGGTTTCTGTAAGAAAGCGCTTACTCCCCATCTTTGTGTCTTCCCCACCCTTCTCTCCAGCCTTTTGCCTTGGTCACAGGCACGTGTGCTATGGGTGTGAGGATAGGTTAAAAAAACAAACATACAACTTAAGTGCAAAAGCTGTGGATCAGGCAGAACTGGGTTCCTGCTCTGGTTCTGCCACCTGGCTGTCACCCTGCCAAGCCTTGGTTTTCATGGATCAGTGACATGGAAATAACAGTTCCTCCTCCTGAAATTTAGGTATTCTCTTGCGAGTGCTTCCGTCCACTTTGGATAGCCTTTCTGTTGGAGTGCCTCCACTGGCCTGGTCTGCTGGGAGAGCGTCCCCATCTTCTGCGTGTGTGGGCTCCCTTAGGGGCTTCCCTGAGCTCCTGGCCTGTGGGCTGCAGACATCGCTCCTCCCAGTGGAGAATTCCTGAGCGGTGTCTGTGCAGCTGTCCCCTTGGGGCAGAAGCCCCCTGTCTTTGTCGCAGTGCTCAGTATCATATCGGGCATCATTTTTGCCATACCGACAAGTGAAGGTATCCTTCAAGCCCCAGTTCAGGGCCCCAGGGCTCATTCTTGGCACCTGTTCTGAGTTCCCTCACCTCCAGTTTATCTCTGGAAAAGCTCATCAGTTACCTAGACTATCTGCCTTGTTCTATAGTTGAGGACACTGAGGACCAGCAGGGGCAGGTGGCACAGCCCGGATGGCACGGGGAGTGAGTGACTGAGCTGGAATGAGGACCCAGGGCTTCTGCTCCAGCACACTGGCCCAGCCTGTCGCTAGTGCCAAAAGCGTCTCTTCTACACTGTTAAGCTTAGGGACCCTCACGGAGCACCCGAAAACACATTCTTCTGCCGTTGCTACTTGCCGCTCTTGCGCCTGCCTCCTGCTTGGCCTTCCCTGAGCTAATCTCTCCTTCTGCCCCCACGGGCTCTGCCAGCTGCTGAAAGGAGGCCGGTGTTAGCCAGGTCCGTGGGTGGCCGCCTTCAGTGATGCCTGTTGCTGCCAAAGGCTCTTGCCCTGAGAACTCTGCCCACCGCCCCAGCTGAGGCCTGAAATTCCCTGCATTAGACTCATTCCTTTAGATTCCTTGGTGTTCTTTGGAGAGCTATTGTGAAAACACACATATGTTGTCCTGTGGGAAACCTGTTAAATCACTACTATGGACCCTCGGAAGAGTGGAACTTCGGGTTTTAATAAGTCACATCACCTCCCTTTGCCTCTGTTTCTTATTTGTAAAATGAGGATACCGAGATTGCATTTTAGGGTCACCTCAAGGATGAAATAAGATGGTGCACAAAAGGTTCTTTACATAATAAGCAATCAATAAAATTAGCTCTCTTTTTTGTCTGTCTCCAAGACAGTTGGGTTATTTGTCCTGTTTATCTTTCTCTCTTTTTTCTTTTTTTAAGTGAAGTCCTGGTTTTTAGTAGGGTTGTGTGTGTGTGTGTTTTGTTTATTGAAGTAATATGAAATTTATTTCCCTTCTAATTATAAAATGATTTTGAACTTCATTTTCTTGCCTTTAAAATAGGGTAAAAATCCTACCTTACTGTTCTGTTGAGGATTTATGAATTGAAGTGCCTGGGGCTGCTAAGCCTACCCAAGGCTCTCAGGAAAGCCTACTAGTATTCTGAGTTACCCTGGAGGTGGGATAGAAAGCCCCTGGGAATTTGGGGGAGGCTCTGGGAGGATCACTGGAAGGCAATAGAGGAAAAAGAGCAGGAAGAAAGGGGGAATGAGGAGGATCCTGTCCCTCTGCCCTAGCTGCTTGGATGTGGAGTCTGGGTGGGAAAGGACCTGGGAATCCTGCCTGGCTCTGAGAGCCAGTGGACCCTGTGACGCTTTCCCCAGATCTTCTGCCTTCTAAGCACGTCCAAAGAGATGCTGGATTCCCTGCAGAAGCGGCATATTTGGCCTCCCCTTCGGCTTGCCCTTGGAGCGATGATTGGGAGACCAGAGTTTTCCTTCCCTCTGATCTCATGGTGGGTGTCAGGGACATTGTACACTGCTCCCTAGAGAGGTCACCTGGGCTTCTGAGAACATAAACCAGCACTCCATTCTCTGCCATTTCTCCTGGGACCAGAGTGGTTTTCTTTGTCCTGGGCCAGGGAGAGGGTCCAGGAGCAGAAGTAGCCTGGCCCAGCCTCCTGGCCTATGAATGAGGAGGGGGTGGGGGCGGGGGCAGTGTCACAGGAGTTTTCCAGCAACCTGCAGAGCAGAGTGCCTCACTGCCAGGGTTTTCTGAAAGAGGATACCCCTACTTAGCTGGGCAGTGCGAATTGTTGTCTCCCTAACACGAGGCCTGCTGTGAGCTTTTCCAGTTCACCTTCCTGCCAGCTTTCTGGGAAAAGCTCATCCTCCCCGCCATCCATCATAAGTAAAGCTATCCTTTCAAAGCACAGCCTGACTGATGCAAAAATCCTTTTCCCCAGGGCTAAAGATCAGGAGAAAAGAGTAGGGGTGAATGCTGATTCCTGAGTCCCCGAAGCTAAGCAGCTACCTGCCACCTGCCTGCCCCACCCTGGGGAGGTGGCTGGATTGCAGCTGCAGCTTTCAAACTACCTGCTTTGGGGCTGGAGTGCAAAGAGCATGAACTTCAGCCCCAAACTAGGGATGAGAGCCACTGGGCTCATCGCATCTCACATTTGTTGATTACCTGTGGGCTATTACTCTCCTTTCTTCCCTCCTTCCCTCTTTCCTTTCTCCTTCTGCCATTCCCTCCCTCCCTTCCTTCCTGCCATCCAGTAAATATTGACCGATCACTTACTCTGGTCCAGATTCTGTTGTAGGCAAAGGGCTTACATTCTAACAGAGGAGATTCAGATAGCAAATTACAAGGCAGCTTGATGAGTGCTCCGGAAGATGTTCTTACAGTGCTGTGGGGGAGGGTGCAGGGGTCAATCCTGCCTGGTGTGCCGAGAAGGGAAGATGCTGGTAGGTAAAGCTGGCTTGCTGGTTGAGTAGGAGTTACCAGATGGAGACCTAGTGAAGGAGATTCTGGGTGTCATGAGAAGGGAGCCTAGAAGACAAGCAAAATATGGTGTGTACAGAAAGCTCAAGTTGGTCGCTTACTGAGTTTTGGTTTTCTCTCCTGTAAAATGAAGATCATAGTACCAGTCCTAGCTGGTGTAGATAAAAAACAAAAAAAACAAGAAAACCTTCCTTTTTGGCAATTAATGATCTATGAGAAAGATTTAAACATGCAGAAACAATGGTAATGAGAGGAAGGATAGGAGAAGCGCATGGCAGGGTTGTTGCTTATTGCAGAGAGCTTTGGAGCATGGGCAACGTTAATTGAGATTGATGTTTAGAATTAGAATGAATTGGTGCAGTTTAAGCGATTCTTGAAGGATGGGAGTGACTTTGGGAAAGACAAAAAAGGTGTCTTAAAGGGTTAGTAAGGCTTGAGCAAAGGCACCGAGGCATTTGGGCACAGGGTGAGGTGTGGGTTGCATTTGTGAGGGCAGATGGGTCAGGGGTAAGGATGGAAAGGTGGGCTGAGACCACGTCAAGGCCTAACTGGTGGGCACCTGGGTAGCATTTGGTGTGCATGTGGATTTTGTTTGACCTATGTAGTGTTGTTGGTTTTGTTTTTTAAGAAAAGCATTAAGTCAACATTTAAAAATCCAGTTTTACCTGGCTGGTGTAACTCAGCGGATTGAGCACTGGCCTGTGAACTAAAGAGTCTCTGGTTCTCTGGTTCGATTCCCAGTCAGGGTACATGCCTGGGTTGCAAGCCAGGTCTCCAGCCAGGTCCCCAGCTGGAGGCACCTGAAAAGCAACCATACTTTGATGTTTCTCTCCCGCTCTTCCTTCCTCTAAAAATAATAAAATAAAATCTTAAAATAAGTAAATAGACATCCAATTTTACATAATTTTGGCTTCTTTTGGGGAAAAAAAATAAAACAAAACAAAAAAGCAGACCTGGCAACACTAGCCTTGAATGAATCCCTGTATGGCAACACCTGGCCTGAGGGTGTATGGGGGACATTCAGGTGATCTCTGCAGTCTGTAGTCGTAGTCACAGATTACACCTGCCACTGGCCAGTTAGCCTGAAACCTCCACCACTCAAATCACTGTCCACTTACATTCAGAAAGCTCCTAATAAAATGCTCATGCCTTACAGGGGAAGAAAAAGAAAGTTTCAGACCTCTAGCATTGTAATTCCTCTTTCACGTTAGGGGATGAATTTTGCTACTTCTCGGAAAGTCTTAATTCTGGAGAAGCAGTGAGGTGGGGAGGCGCATGATGTGTGATGGCTTGAGGTGGTGGAAGTGAAGTGTGGGAGCTGATGCCCAGAAAGGTGGGGATGTTGGGGTCCTGCAGTGAGTCATTTTTCCCACTCCTTTCAGCCATGGTGTCTGGTGTCTTTGCTGGGAAAGGACACAAAACAACCTGTCTTTGGATTGTAAGGTGTTTACTACCGTACTTTATTAACCTTGTAAGCTTAAAAATTAGGTTCTTGGGAGACAACGTGAAATGTGTGTGGTTTTTTCGTTGGTAAGGAAACTAAAGGAAAAGAGAATTTTTTTCCATTTTTTGAGTAATTTTTAGATAGCATATATGTGGTCTTTATCATTTGAATGGTTCAATAAGCCCTGTAGGAAAGAGTTTATTAAAAATATTTTTTAAATAGGCCCTAGCTGGTAGCACAGTGGATAAGGTGCCGACCTGTGAACCCAAAGGTTGCTGGTTCGATTCCCCAGCCAGGACACATAATCAGGTTGCAAGCCAGGTATCCAGCCAGGTCTGTGGCTGGAGGCAGGTGAAAGGCAACCATACATTGATTCTTCTCTCCCTCTCTGCCTCTTTCTCTTCCCCTCTCTCTGGAAATAATAAATAAAATCTTTTTTAAAAATCTTAAAAAATATATTTTTTAAAGGTCATACCAATTAATGGCAAGCATTTAAAATAATACAAAAACACCTGAAGGCAAAAACTGCAAACTGTCAAGAATTAGTGGTTGGGTATGTGCAACACTTTGGAGAGTATTATTCTAGAGTTAGTGCTATACCTATATGAAACTATATCCTTATATACAGCCATACCTATATCTATATAGATATAAATAGATATATAAATGCAGATAAATAGATCTGGGTAGAAAAAAATTTTTTAATAAGAATAAACTTTTACGTATGTTTTGTTCTGTTTTTTTCCTAATGTTCCCCTTGAACATACTAGGTTATTTCATCACCTAGGCCTACGTAAGGGTAAGGAAGCCTGCGATGGAAAACACTGCAGGGTAGAAAGGGCTAGTTGTGAATCCCCATTGTGCCCGCTTGAGCCTCGGATCTTTCTCTATAAAATGGAGATAATAATCCCTTCCTTCAAAGGTTGGAATGAGGGTTAAATAACATGCAGATGTGTTCAGCACAGTTTGCTGGGGATTGGGTGATCAGAGCCCGTTGCTCCCTTGGCAGAAAGCAAACCCTGCTTCCATCTTCCATTCTTTGAATTCCTCATTCCCCACCCTTCACCATGTTGAGGGAGGAATGGAGGTGGGCTGTTGGGTGTGGGGAGTGAATGTGGGATAACTTAGAACTTTTCACAATGGATTTAAAATCCTCTTTTCGGTGCTGAGTAACATTAAAATTGTACGCAGTTCTTTAATAGATGCATTCAGTTCTGTTTGGAACATTTTCTCTGGACTCACTTTTATTTACTCAGCTGCGGAATAATTCCTGAAGCCAGGTATGTGGATAGCAAGCTAGATCTGATAGGAAGTCACCCTCTCGCCTGTGGGGAAAGTCAGCTCCTCTTATAGAATGAGGATTCATGCCCTGTCTTTGCAAGTGGTATGGCTTCCCTGCTACCTACTTTTCCTTTTTCATTTCTCTCCTTCTTTTTCTGGCTCTAGATTACAATATCTTGTTTTCATTTTAAACAAAGACCTCTTATTCCTGTGATCTTATTAAACCCTCCAACAAGTCTGTAGATTTTGGTGTTATTATGTGACAGATGAAGCAGCTGAGGCCCAGAGACGTTGTGATATGACTCAAACTCACACAGCATAAGTTAGACAAGTCCAGATTTCCTGGCATTGAGCCATGATAGTCATGGTGTATCATATTACCTCCTTTTCTAATTGTTGGCAGAAAGCTCCTGCAATGGGTGCTGTGGGAGAGGGCCCTAGTCTGGCCAGTTGGGAATTACGTTTTAGAATGTGGGAGGTTGTTGAGCTTAGTGTTGTGGGAGAGTCTGGTGGGAGAAGATGAATGGACAGGTTTTGGAGGTCACCCAGGGTCAGTGGAAGGGGCAGGCAAGAGCTAGAGAGTTTGAGAATGGCCGGGGACAGTGCCGTCCCTGAGTTCCCAAATCCATTCACACGTGCTTGGCCTGTTCCTACCTTATGAAGAAGGTGGAAGTCGTATACCTGAACTCACCATTTCCCTCCGTATTTGCTCTCCCCTCCCTTGTCAGAGCCAAGCCTTAAAACCTGTCCCTTCCCACCTCCAGAAACACTCTCCTTCAAGCTGGCCATGCACTCTGGAGCTGAAGCTTCTGGCTTCAAATATTAGTTCTGCCTATTGCTAACTTGGGGAAGGTATTTCACTGCTCTGTGCCTAGTTTCTTAACCACAAAATGTGGCTCATCCAATCATGTAAGGTGAAGATTAAATTCAGTTTGGTTGCATGTTTCGGCCCTGTGCCTGGAGTCAATGCTACCTTTTCTTTCTTATAACTCGGTCTCTTCCTTTTTCCTGTCTTCCTGCCTTTGGCTTGCAAATCTGCTCCCCTTTCCCCTTTCTTGGGTAGCTTCCTGTTTCTCTCTTGAATTCCACTGAAGTAGCAAAGAGTAGCCCCACCTGCTTCTCCCATCTTGCCCACCCTTGGCAACATTCCCCTGTGCTATGGAAGCTGAGCTTGGCCTCACCAGTTTTTGCAAGACCCGCCTCCTTTGGATTTCTGGGTTGTAAGCCACCCAGGCTCTTCCATATCTGCTCCCCACATGCGGATTTTCTTCAGGAATTTTCCTCACATGCCTCCTCTGCTCACTTTTGCCCCCCTCCTGTCCCCACCTCTGCAGCACTTGCGCTGATGACTAGAATCTACGCCACCCATCTTCAGGTTTCTCTCTTACCCCAGGCCCACCTTGTCAGCTGTGTGCTGAGCCACTGTCTCTCTGGATGACCCCTTTCTGTGGGTGAACCTCTTAGGCAAGCCAAAGGACACACTCTGCATCCTCCTTCTTCCAAATCTCTTCTCTCTTGTTTTTCTAACTCAGTATCCCCATCACTCCCCAGTGACCCAAGTTTGAAGCCGTGGAGTTTTCAACACCACCTTCTCCTCCCTGATCCGGTGCCTAAACCAAAGTAAGTGTTCAGGAACCAAAGGATCCATTGGCTGCCAAATCCTGGTGTTTTCTTTCTTCCTTTCTCCCAAGTTCATCACCTTTCAATTCCACTGCAGGCCCCGTGGTCAGTATTTGATATACTTCATCCCGATGAATTATATCATTAACTGTACAACCCTTAGAGAGGAGAGTGTGTTTTTCCTGTTTGACATGTGTGAACCCTGGGGCTGGGGGAGTTTAGGGAACTTACTTAATACACAATTGGTAAGCGGCAGAGTTGGGATTCAAACACCGACCTGCCTTACTCCACACTCTTCCTGTTCATGGCCTGCTGCCTCCAGCAGTTCTGGGGTCAGGCTGTACTCTTCTCAGAGCTGGGTAAGTATTGGAAGCTGAATACCATGTAAGTCCAGGGACACATTCTTCTGCACCTGTATTGTTGTGCATTGCTTTTCTGTTTCCCTTACTGTTATCTGGGCTCCTGGCTGGATGCCTTGACCCTTGGTATTAGCACTTGAAAGTATTGACTGAGCCCAGGTTCCTGCTGTGAATTGCCAGAGTCTAAAGGTAGGAGTGTGGACACATCTTTGGATGAGGCGTATATTTTCCTTTTTCTGGGTCTCAGTCTCCCCATCTGTAAAATGAGTGAGTTAGATCCGTTAATTGCAAGAGCCTGTCTAGCTCTTATAGTCCATGAATGTGTTTCATTGTTCTGTTTACCTGGGACTTACTCTGTGCTTAACACATGATAGCTGCTGCTGGGCAAGGCAGAGAGAGCCCAGGGAGCATTGCCCTGGGCTTCAAAGAGCTGACAAAATTATTCCGGAAGCCAAAGCCTATGTTCAGGAAACTGCCAACAGTATAAGACATTATGTAATTATGCCTGTGATTTCAGATTATATACATTTGTGATGGTTCAATAAAGAAGAAGAAAAGCTGCTACTCTCTTAAAAGAAAAAAAAAAAAAAAAAAAGACATAAAAGGAGCAGTTAGTGAAAGCATTAGGTCTGACCAGACTTCTCATCAGACTTGCTACTCTCTCTTCCCTCTAGAAATCATTTGTTTATTCCTTAAATATTTATGCTGTACTAATGGGCCGGGCTCTGGGGATACATCCACTCACCACAGCCAGAGGTGTATCCAAACCCAGCCTTGGTCTTGTTTCTCTTCTGCTGAAGAATCTTTGCTGGTTTCCTACTCTTGACAGAATACAGGGAGCTGACCTCCGGCCCCTGCCTTCCCCATCTGGGCCACTGCCCTGCACCCTGGGCCTGGTTCACTGGTCATTCCTCAAATCCACTGTGTATGCTTTCACCTCTGAGATGGAGGGCTGCTTCCCTAGGCTGTCTAGTTCACTTGTATTCATCTTTCAAAGCCCAACTCAGATACCATGACTGTGATGCTCTCATGACCCTCCATAATGCCTTCGCCCACCTCTATGAAACCTGTATCCTGATTTAGGTCTTTGCCTCCTATTTTGGACTGTGATTTTCTTCAAGTGTCTTTATTCCTGTCTTTTTGTCCATAGATTCAAAGACCCTAGCCCTGTGCCTGAACAATAATTTCTGGTACATGGCTGATTGAACACCATCTACAGAGGCTAATTTTTGAGCAGAGAGGCTCCTCTTGCTCCCTTCAGGCTGCTGGGCCATTGAACTTCATGCTTTATGGTCTATGAGGGCAACTGGATGATTATCTCCAAGTCGTAGCAAAGAGACCCAGCACAAGGGCCTCACTTTGGCCCGGAGGGGGCGCTTTTAGAAGCCATGGTAGCTGAACGCTCACGTGTCATAAGGCTGCGGTGAAGGAGGCATTTGTGTTTGGCTTGGCAGGCAGGGGCCTTTGTGCTCCCGAGCACAAGTGGGTAAGTAAGTCAGGCAGGCTTTGAGCTGCACACACCCATCACGGGCTGGACCCCAAACGCCTTCTGCCCTGGGAAGAAAAGGAGGCATTGTGTGGGCTGGCTGCACTCCAAGGGAAATATTCCTGTTGTTCTGTTTTTGAACTGCTCCCTTTTTAAAGAAGAATAGTCCAGATGTGAAAATCTCTCCCCCACTTCAACACATCCTGCACGCCAATTCCAAATCAGTTGCTGCCTTTGAAATATTAGTGAATCTATGAATCCATCAGTTATTTGCATACATACCTACTGTATGTTTAAGGAGCACTGCTCTGCCTCAGCAGGGTACAGGATGCTAGGGTGACAGTCCTTGTCCCTTTTAGGCTCTGTCTCCTGATTAGCCGGTGTCCCAATCCTATGGAACCTGGCCCCACTCCTGTTGAGCCTGACATCCCTCTGCAGCTCAGCATTTCCTCCTCTGGGCTATTGTCTGCCCCTGCCTGCCCTCCACCTCTACTACCTGGTCCTGGGTCATACCCCTTCCCACCCCACTTTCCTCAACTCAGGACATACAGATGGTGTGGACAGAACCAGGCCCCAATCTAGGTAATTAGAAGCTTAGGCAGGAAGACCCGATTTCAACCCCAGCTCTGCCTTTCACTGTCTTTGTGACTTGGACCAAGTTATTAAACCTCTTTAGGCTTTAACTTCATAATCTGCAAAACAGAGTAATGCCTGACTTTGAACATGGAGCCATTAGAAGAGGGAATGATAATAATGTGCTACTTGGCACAGTGCCTATCATACTGTATGGCAACTCTCAATAACTATTGATAATAAAGCAATGCTGGTTCAATTCCCCAGTCAGGTATATAACAGTTGCAAGCCAAGTCTCTAGCCAGGTCCCCAGCTGGAGGCAGGTGAAAGGCAACCATACACTGATGCTTCGCTCCCTTCCTTCATCCCTCCCTGCCCTTCTCTCTGAAAATAATAAATTAAATCTTTCAAATAAATAAATAAATAAAACAAAACAATGAACGGCTATTGAGCGCTTACTAGTTACATCCTTCTCTGAAAACAAGGGCAACCACAGCTTGTGTTTGAGTGTTTCCTACACGCCAAGTGCTGTGTTAAATACAGGCATGTTGCCATCTGAAAGTGCCTAGTCCTATTTTATACACTTTCATAGCTGAGAAATCTGGCTCAAAGAGGTAGAGTGATGTGGCCAACGTCACACAGCTTGCAAACACTGAAGCTAGGAATCGTGCTGAGGTCTGTTGGACTCCTTCCTTCCCATCCCTTCCCAACCAAAAAGACACCTGGTCACAGGCCTGGCTTCCTGGTGCTGAGGCCAGGGCACCAGCTGCTCTTGAGAGCCTATTGGAAATGCACATCCTCAGCTTCATCCCACACCTACTGAATCAGCATCTGCATTGTAACAAAATCTTCAGCAGATGTATATGCATAACAGTATATGCATAATAGTTATAGTTCACCAAGTGTTTTTAGAGTAGGTCAGAGCAGGACCTCTCAAACTCAAGTGTGCATAAAAATCACCTGGAGAGCTTGTTAAAACACAGATTCCTGACCAAGAGGTTCAAAGTTTGTACCCGTTGCTTGTTCCATTACAATCTATTGCTTTCACTTCATGGGGTCCTGAGAGCAGGTGAATTGGATAGGAGGGGCACCCAGGCAAACTCCTGGTTCAAGTTTTGGCCCAAGGTGGCCTCTGGTTTATATTTGCTGGAGCCATTAGGGGAGTAAGGAACCCAAGTCCAACCTAGGTTTGCTAATGGAAGTCATTGGCAGCAGCATCCCTCTGCTTCTGGGGAAACTGTCCCCTTGGCGGGGAGGTACATCTCCCCATGGATCCTTGAATCTGCCTCTTTAGTCCATGCCCCTCCCCCCACCTTGTCCTGGTGAACACGAGAGAAATGAAATTAATGTGTAACCTAAAACTCTTGTATCTGGCCTGAAAATACATCTTTCTAATGGAAATTTTGACAGCGCTAGAGCTGCAAAGAGCATTTTCTCTAAAATTGATATCTGTGTAACTTGACTGCTGCTATCTGGTTAAATAGCAATTAAATGCCTCAAGCCTCCTTGGAACTTCAAAGATTAGTTATTTGAAAAGTAATTGCGTTGTATCGATTAAATAATTTTAAGCTAATTAGAAAGTCACCACATTCCTTAGTCTATTCCTTTGCAAATAAATTTCTTATTTATAGACCTACTGCATGTCCAGAAAATGTTGTCTGTATTTTAATAATGATCTGATATTTAATGAGCACGGCTAGTATAGAATTTAACATGAAGTTCTTTTAGCTGATTCCTTCTCTTTCTGTTTACACTGCACTGACAACTTTACAGAAGTGGAACCTGAAAGAGAACATTGCGGTTAAGAGCTGGGTCTCTACAGTCAGAAACACATCAGTTTTAACTTCAGCCCTGCCATTTACTAGCTTAGTGCCCTGAACCTGCCATCCGTGAAAGGGCTGGAATAATGCCTGCCTAATGTGGTCATTGCGAAATTAAATGAGGTACCATTGGTACAATATCTAATGTGTCTATTTCATAATTATCATTAAAACAATGTAATTATTCACTATTGTTATCATTCCTCAATTTTCTAATCTGTAAATTGGGTGTAGTGAGAATAAAAATGTAAATCCGTCAGTGTTCAAAACTTATTTTTGCCCTGACCAGTGTGTCTTAGTTGGTTGGGCATCATCCTGCAAAGCCAAAGGGTGCTGGTTCCACTCGGGTCAGGGTCAGGGCATAGGCCTGAGTCGCAGGTACTTTTCCTGATTGGGGGTGGGTATGAGAAACAACCCATCCATGATGTTTCTCACATCGAAATTTCTCTCCCTCCTTTTCTCCCTCCCTTTCCTGCTTTCTAAAAATAAATTAATGAAACCTTTAAAAAAAGAACAAAACTTTGTTGCTGTTGTTGTTGTTGCCTATATAGCCTTCAAGTAATTCCCTTCTAAGAAAATTTCTGGAGTAGTTTGCTTGGCTATTATTGCCCATTACGGTGCAGACTGGGGTCACCCAGTCATGAGAAAGCACTGGACAAATGGAGCCAATATTGGGATTCTTGGTGATGAGGATAGAGAGCGACTGGGAGAGGACGGGCAAGCAGACGTCAGAGGTGAGAAAGATGAATGCGTAAAGCGTCAGGCAGAAGGGATGGTGAGGAGTGCGGTACACCAATCCTGGAGCAGTTGCATTGCTGGAATAGCAGAGATAGGAAAGAAAAAATTTTAAACTTTTGCTTTGTGCTAAGAATGCACTTCCCCTTTGATGTTTTCTCTAGGGATTGCAGTGGAGGCTTGGAATGCCTCCAGTTCATTTTTTCCTTACTTAACTGCGGGTTCTTTGAACACAGTGCTGGGCCAAGGCGGGGCTGCCCGGCGGCCATCTCTACCGGGTTCACAGGGGAGTCGCGATGTTGCTATCCCTGCGCTGAGCGAGGACGGGTCGAGGACTCAGTACACAGTTAGTCCTTCTTCTATTCCTATTATTGTGCACCATACTCCCCTGTCGCCAGAGGCTGCAGCAAAGGTCACCAACCAGATTATGCGTAGTTCTCGGGCTCCCTTTGACCACAATAACATCCATTACTCCGTGTTTAAACTGGGGGCATCGGCCACATTGTTTGTTCTCAAAAAAGCCAGCGCTTGTTGGGTGTCCTCCAACAGCACACTGCAAAGCAGCGCCTTCAGCATGGAGTTCATAGAGTGAAGCTTGGGATCAGGAGTCTAGAACTCAGATCTTGGCCCTGATGTACGGTATGGGAGAGTCATTGAGCTTCAAGTTTCCCCATTAGTAAACAAAGATAATGTCCAAAGTCCTGTTTTATCTTTATCTGCTCCCAACATGAGAGAATCAGCAGAAGTCATTGAGCACCTGCCACTTGGCATGGTACTGGGCTGGTACCCTCAAGGATACCCAGAGCATGAAGGTGCCTTGACTTGAAAATGCCCCATAATCTCCTGAAAGAAAAGATCTGAGCTTGCGTGTGTATGTATGTATGTATGTATGTATTTACAGTTACGTAATACAAGTCGTCTTTGCTATAATCCAAGTGCCCAATCATTTTGTGACACCTTTGAGCTGCTATAGGATGATAGAAACATGAGATGTGAATTTCAGAAACATCTTTTCTTAGTGACTACTCACATTAAAACAAAACAAAACCTAAACCAAAACAGTATATGATCTTCCTTTGCCTGGCAACAAACCCCACCTCCTTCAAGGAAAAATGAGGTAGATAGAATTTTCTAGAGCCCTTCTTCTCTCATTGCCTCTCTCTTGTTTATCACTGAGGAGGCCCCTGACTTCTTCCAGCCACCTGCTGCTGAGGATCAGTGCTTATCATCCTTGTTTGACCCATGTCACATATATGCCTGCTCCTCTTTAGGCTGTTCTTGGTAGAGGGCCAGGTGGGGCCATGTGAAATAGTAATAAAAGGCCTTTCAACTTGAAAAATCTGGAAACACCATTGGCTTCACCCAGGTGTCTGGAAATCACTTTCCAAGTTCAGTTTTGTTTAACTGACTTTCCTGAATGTGCAGGCCATGCCAAGAAAAATCTTCCTCCCAATCCAAAAGGCAGATGCTGCAACCCACGCAAACCCTAAAGTCTCTGCACCTGCGACCTGGGCTCTGAAGACAGGCTGATGCCTGTGAAGACTTCTGCTGGAGTCTGACCAGGGACAACTAAGCTAGGAGTGGGGGCTGCCTGAAGGGGGTGGGGGAAAGGGGTGTCCCACTATGGAGGGTGTGTCTGTGCCCACCCTTAAGATGCTTTCACCCAAGTGACCCAGGGAGGAGGTGAGGCTGAATTCCTGGGTTTACTCCAACTTGCGGTTCCTATACTGTTTTGACCATGGCCCAGTTTGACCAAGCAAAATACCTTATGGCCCACCAGGCCAACTCATTTCCAGTGGGAAAGAGTGTGATAATAACAGAGGATGAAAGGGGATGGGAAAAATAATCTAATGGTCACGCAGCAAATACTCAGGGCAAAATGATCAACAGAAACTCCGAAAAGTGATCCTACAAATAATATAAGTTAATAGAATAGAAGCAATTAAAAAAGCAAGCCGACCCTGATGCTTCATTATAGCAGTTAAGGGTCATAGTTGCAAACAACAGAACCAATTCTTGAGTGCTTACACAGAAGAGGAATTCATTAGAGGGTGTCAGATCATCCCACCACCTTCCCTAGAATCACTTGCCTGTAGCCCTTCCTTTCTCAGAACACTTTCTTTCAATCTGAGGTCTTGCCTGGGTACCCCTGCCTGCTGAGCTCAGGTTCATGACCAGGTCCTCTAAATGAGGCTGGTACTGTAAAATCTAATTTCAACTGTGGAGAGGTGGGACTCCTAAGGAAGAAACTAAACCAAGCCTGGAAGGGTGTTCACAGTGTGCTGGGTGGCCAAGAAAAGCACAACAAATGTCTTCTGCACTAATAGCAAATCACCCTCCCTGAGAACCATGGGAATTCCACCCCTTGGACTACGTGCATACACAGGAGTCTTGTTGTGTTGTTTACATGCCTTTGTAAAGCAGAGAATTAATGTTCTCAGTCAACTTTTGTGAATGAATTCATTTTTGTTTATGAACCCCAACATTTATTAACTCTCAAAAACTCACTTATTATGTTCCTTGTTCCTTTTTTTAAAATGTTTTTTAAATTTTTTATTTAAAAAAATTTTTTTAAGATTTTATTTATTATTTCCAGAGAGAGGGGAGAGAAGAGAGGCAGAGAGGGAGAGAAGCATCAATGTATGGCTACCTTTCACCTGCCTCCAGCTATGGACCTGGCTGGAGACCTGGCTTGCAAATTGGTTATGTGCCCTGACTGGGAATTGAACCAGCAACCTTTGGATTGGAGCCTATCCACTAAGCCACCAGCCAGGGCTTCCTTGTTTCTTTATAAAAATGAAATTCTATGTATGGGGTTTCTTCTGAGAATCATGAAAATGTAAAATGTCCTAAAATTTGATTATGGTTTTTTCAACAAATATGCTGAGAAAACTGAATGCTTATATGCAAAAGAATGAAGCTGAACCTTTATCTTAAACCATATACAAAAATGACCTCAAAATAGATCAATACTCTAAATTTAAGAGCTGAAACTATAAAACTCCTAGAAGAAAACATGGAGGAAAGTCTTTATGACATTGACTTTGGCAACATTTTTATGAATGTGATACCAAAGCAGAGGCAACAAAAGAAAATACAGATCAATTGGACATCATCAAAATTATTAAGTTTTGTGCATAAAAGCACACTATCAACAAAGCCAAAAGATATTCTACAGAATGGGAGAAAATATATGCAAATCATATATCTGATAGAGGGTTAATGTTCATTACATACAAAGAACTTTAACAACTCAGCAACAATAGAAAACAAACATTCCAATTCAAAAATGGGCAAAAGACTTGAATAGGCATTTCTCCAAAGAAGATATACAAATGGCCAATACACATATGAAAAGATGCTCAACAATCATTAGTCATCAGGAAAATGCAAATCAAAACTGCAATGAGATAACACTTCACTCCTACTACACTTACTAGAATGGCTATAATAATTTTTTAAAGATTTTACTTATTTTTAGAGAGGAGGGAAGGGAGGGAGAAAGAAAGGGAGAGAAATATCAATGTGGAGTTGCCTCTTGTGCACCCCCAACTAAGGATCTGGCCTGCAACCCAAGCATGTGCCCTGAATGGGAATCAAACCAGGACCCTTTGGTTCACAGGCTGGCACTCAATCCACTGAGCCACACCAGCTAGGGCTATTATAATTTTTTAATGGGAAAAAATATTGTTTAAGATATGGATAAATTGAAACTCTCATGCATTGCTGGTGGGAATGTGAAATGATGCAGTCGCTTTGGGAAACAGTTTGGTTGTTCCTCAAAACGTTAACTAGAATAATCATCTGGCCCAGCCATTTTGCTCCTAGATGTATATCAAGAATAAATAAAAGCAGGAACTTGAATAGACTTTTGTACACCAATGTTCATAGCAGCATTATTCACGATAGCCAAAAAGATGGAATAAAATCTAAGTGTCAATTGATAGGTGAATAGATAAATAAAATATACTATATACATATAGTGGAATATTATTTAACCATAGAAAGAAATGAAAAAAAATTTTTAATTTTTTTTTTTTTTAAGATTTTATTTCATTGTTTTAGAAAGAGGGGAAGGGAGAGAGATATCAGTGTACGGTTGTGTTTCACCTGCCTCCAGCCACAGACTTGACTGGAGACCTGGTTTGCAACCTGGTTATGTGCCCTGGCTGGGGAATCGAACCCACGACCTTTGGGTTCGCAGGCCGGCGCCTTATCCACTGTGCTACCAGCCAGGGCTAGAAATGAAAATTTATTCTGCTACAACTTGACCAGCCTTGAAAACATGCTAAATGAAATCCGTCAGACACAGAAGGACATATATTGTCTGAAGTACCTAGAATATACAAATTCATACACACAGAAAGTAGAATAGATATTACCAGGGCTGGGGGCAAGAGAGAATGAAAAGTTACTATTTAATGATTTATAGAATTTATGTTGAAAATAAAAAATAATTTTGGATATACATAGTGGTGATGATTACACAACATTGTGAATGAATTTAATGCCACTGAATTTTACATCTACAGATGGTTAAAATGGTAACTTTTATGTTATGTATATTTTAACATGATTTTTAAAATTAGGTTATGGAAATGTTTGCACAACTGAATGTACTACAGCTATTGAATTGCACAGTTTATATGGGTAAATTATATGGTATGTGAATTATATTTAAATAAAGATGTTTTTCAAATATTCTTTCCAACTCTGATAGTTTCTATGATAAATCCATTCACTTGTTTATTTATTCATCATTTCAACACATTTTTGTTGAGTTCTACTCAACTGTTAGGAATAGGGTGATAAGTAAAACAAATATGATCCTAGCCCTTTCCTTGCTTAACATACTGTGGATAGTTAAAAAATAATCATAGCCAAGACATATTGAGTATTTATTATAAATACACAAATTTTTCACATCCCTTGTCTCATGGGGTCCTCACAACCATGTACTGGTTCTTCTTAAATAAGAACATTTGCTCCAGGTCACAGAGCCAGGATTTGAACCAGGTCTGTCTTACCTCAAAGCCTGTGCTCTTAGTAGTTCAACATCATTTGTGGCAGCTGAGGTCCAGCCACCTGGAATTGGACTTCCCTGGAGACCTGCCCTGAGGCAGCCTGTCAGGCTGGCTGATCTGGTAGTGTTGAAGGGAGAGTTCACGCAAGGTGGACTGACCTCCCAGAGTTAGTGGGTTCGGAAAATAAGGCCTAAGTCAGTAGAATCTTGCAGAGCCATTTATAGTAATCATTATAAAGTAAGTATAACTATTTCTAAATGGTTATGCAATGGAAGTTTAAATACAAATTTGAATTCATAATCGAGTGTATATTATATTAATAACTAATAGATTTATTATAGATTAACTTAGACCCTCTGTTCTAAGTGATGGACTTGTAGTATCACCTTATTTCAATGTCCTGACAGATCCATGATGTGTAGGGTATTCCTAGTTTACAGATTAAGCAGCTGAGGCACAGAAAGGTTAAGTCCTTTGTCCAAGGTTAGTCAGTGGCAGGGCTGGGATTCCTTGACTTGGAGCCTAGGCTCTTAACTAGCTTTTTTAAACATACTTTTGTCAAGTATGTTAAAATACACAAAATAAGTAGACATGAAACTAGCATCAAGATGGTAGGATTAGTGATTTCCCACCTTTTTCTGCCAGGTAACTTATTTTTTATTTTCTAAGAATACATCAATCATAATAGTAATGATTTTTTAGGCCAAGAAAACACATGTCATTGCGGCCTTTTTCATCTCCTTACTTCCCCATTTTATCCCATTGTATTTGATTCTGAAGTTGCGTAGGAATCTGCACAACTAAGCCAGTGCCCTTGATCACGCAGGCAGTGACAGGGACATCCCTGCATGTGTGGCATGTGCAGCTCCTTTGTTGCCTGCAGTTGCCTCCTCTGACTGCTGCAATCTTCTGCGGAGGGTGTGTCCTGTTCTCACCACATCTTACCAACACTGAAGGTCGTGCTTTAATGAAAAACATTTTTTTTTTAACTTGTAAGGGAGCCTGTGTTTTACTGTGGTTAAGAGCAGCACATTCACTGGATTCGAATCTTAGCGCTGATGCTCTCCATACCTGGGCAACTGCTCAAGACTCAGCGTTGCCTGCCCATGGATAATGGAAATAACAAAGCTGTTTTATCAGGGTTGTTGTGGGAATTCAATTGGATGGTGTTTGGAATGGACCTAGAGGTAGCCTGGCACAGTGTTGGCTAAATAAAGAACATGGCATTTTGATGTAGCATCTATTTGATTATTAATTCATAGGGTTAAACATTTTTCAAATATTAACCATTGGTATTTCTTCTTTTCTGAATTGCCTGCTCTTGCCCATCTTGCCTGACGTGGACAGTCCACCTTTTCCCTGTTGTGACATAGAAGGGGCATAAATGGAAGGTTTATAAACCACAAAAAAAGGAATTGACCTTCTTAGGCCAATGACTCCTGCCAGAAAAGTTTTTGTCTATCAGTGTGTTTGTTTCAGGGGAAGCTCTGGGTGGCTTGGTGGTAACATGTGTTTGGCTATTGTTGTTAGTACATATGTCTGAATGAGGCAGAGGGCTGGGAATATAGTGGTACCCCAGATGTGGCAAGGGTCAGGGGCAATGGAGGGGATCCCACCAAAGAGACACAGACTCCCCTAGAGGGAATTGTTGGAGTTTCCTATGAAGGCTTTCCCTCCATGTGAGGTCACTTCTGCTTGGATACCACCAGCATTGAAGTTTACTTCCTGCATTCATGGGTCTCCTGTATTCACCTGCATGCCCAGTTAGAGGAGAGGGCATGAAATTGGGAGACAGAAAAACCTGGCTTTGAGTTGAGGCTTTGCCTTTTTAAATCTTCATAATTTAGAGAGCAAACTTTGTTTTCTCACCTGGAAAGTGTAGGGTAACATTCCCTGTTCTGGTCACCTCCTTGATTGACCATGGCATGACCATGACATGAGTGGACTGGATAAGTTAGAAAGACACCAAAGACAGGAAACTCTCTCCTCCTCTTAGAGACACAGGTGGTGGACACAGTGTCTGCCTCAGCATCTCTGCAGGACCCAGAAAGAGGTCGAGAGATGTTGGAAATACGTGTGTGTGTGTGTGTGTGTGTGTTCCTGTGGGTCTTCTGTCTTGGCATCTGAGCTAAGCTGATCAGTGGCACTGCTGGGAGGCTGATATTCTCTTCCCTCATTCTACTGTATTTTTTAATTGGATGAGAGGCCTGGACACAGATGGAAAAGCAGAGGTGCTCCCTTGGTACCTCCGGTCACCTGTGCTTACAGGCATCAGTATTGTGGATAAGTTCAATTTCACAAACTTTGTGGAGCATCTGGCTGATGCTCATCAGGGTGACAGACACATAGGTGGGAATTGGGATGACGCCTGCCCCGGAAGAGGGCAGATAGGAGCTACGCAAGCAAGAAGGGCGGCCACTGCACTGGGAGGGCTGCAGAGCAGAGCTTGGAGGACAGATGGGAACTGGCTGGCCAGTGTTCCCAGCAGAATGTTGGGTCATGCAAGAAAGATGCAGCTCTGAAAGGAAGCCTCTCACTTGTTTGTCCTGGATAAAGAAGACTTTATTCTGGGAGAGGAAAAGAGAATGCTTCTTTGCACCCCGTAGTAAACCAGAGGGGAGAAGTGAGTAGCTGACAGGTCATGGGGCTGATTAAATGCAGAACTGCTTCTCACTCAGCTTCCTGGTGAAATATCATATGCCTCCAGGCATTCTCTAGCTAGTTTGAAGAGGATTGATTGGTCAGTGGTCATCTGAAATCTCTCAGAGAGGTAGTTTGCTCTTCAGTATTATTATTTTTTTTTCATGGAACCTTACATTTTAAGGTATATTTCTGAATTTTTAAAATTCTGATGCCTTGGTTGGTGTGCTCAGTAAACATGGAAAACTACTTTTAGGAGTTGAGAAAAATAAATGTTGGTGTCCCATAGCCTTGTCTATCACATCTCTCGGTTCCCTTCAGTCAGTGTCTCAGCCTCTCTTGAGCAAGATGCTCTAGACTTTCAAGGAAAGTGAGGACTATGGTTCAGGGTAGTGGGAACAACACAGAGCCCTACCCCAAGGATCTTCGTTTTCATCCAGATTCTGCTGGGAAGTTGCTGAGAGTGTCCCTCGTTCTCTTCTTCACGGGTGTACAATAGGTGCTCACCCCCAGCTGGCTGTCTTAAACTGGACTGAGGATAATCCAGCCCCAGCACAGAAAGCACTTTCCAGTTGGACTGGGCTGGAGGCAAGGCAGCCTTTCAGCCTGACACTCAGCCTCTGGCAGCAATTTCAGCGTGGGTTAGAAGGAATCCGCCCCGGCCTTTGAAAGCACATCTCGACAGGCAGTGTCTGTGAAGGTCAGAGCTGCTTCCACATACCTTACTCACGGGTTGTTTTTTTTTTTTTTTTTTTCTAGATCAGCCTCCTTTGGCTAGAGCCACAGAAGGTCAAAGAGAAAAGGTCTCCAAACTCCTAGCCCCTTTTTGGCAGCACCTGTCCCCCTCAACCCCCGCCCCGGCATCTTACTCAGGTCCAAGAGTGGTGCTGGAATTACAGAGCCTGAACCCTCTGGGCCGCGCCTCTCACCTGCCTCTGCTCCAAAGAGCTGCGGCCGCAGTGGGCTGGCCCGGACTCCTCTCGGAGCCTGCCTGGGACACGGAGACCTTCCTCCGGGCAGCTGCCGGCTCCCGGGCTCCAGCATCCGCCTCTCCGAGATCCCTGGTCCGCGCTGCAGTTGAAACCCGTGCCTGGAGCTGGATCCTTACAGTAGGTACTTTCTTGCCCTTTCATTCCTGCCGGAACCAGGTGAGTTTCAGCGCTCGGGGCAGCCGACTGGACTGGTAGAGCGGCCAGGGAACTCAGCGGCCGTAGCTCCGCTCCCGTCTCCTGCTCTGCCCCGCAGACTTCCAGGCATGGATTGGTCAGGGCAGCCGGCGGGCTGGGGATTAGCTCTCGGGAGCTTCGCAGGGTTGTGGGACCGTAGGAAGCCGGTGGGGGAGGAAGTTTCTAAAGCCGAGCCAGGAGGCAGGGGATGCAAGGCTGGAGGGCTTCAGCTGCTAAGGAAGCTGTACCCTCATTAGGGGCAGTTTTGTTAATGAGCCACCCAGCTGTAGGAAGGATGGAGGAACGGCATAATTAATTAGGACCTTCCAGATAAGCACCTAGGTTTTGGGGGAGTTTGGGGAAGAGGTGTGTGCTGTTTTGGTGTCTTTAGCTGTGTGTCTCGCCAAAGTGCCAGCAGCTCTAGGAACTAACTTCCCATGGAAGGGTTTGAGCTTTTTTCCTTTTTTTGGTGAGGTCCAGTGTCGGCTCAGTGAGGCTTGAGTCCCCCCCAACCCCACTCCCCTCTTCCCGAGAGTGAAAAGGAAGTCAGTCTCTGCTTTTCCATCAAGGTCACAGATCACCTGACCAAATCCTTGCACAGCTGGGAGCCAATGCTACTGAGCCGAACCCACCAGCAGTCAGCTGGGTCCAGCAGCCCGAACCTCGCTGTCCACTTTCCCGGAGGAGGCGATTCCCCCTGCTCCAGCCGGTGATGGTGGGGCGGGCAGGGTATGCCAAGGGAAGGGAATGTGGTCACAGCTTCTCTCATGAGTTCCCTCTTCTTCAAGAAGGTCCAGATTCAGCTGCTGCAATGCAGGCAAAAATGACAGACACTCGCAGAAAAATGTGGGAAGGGAGTTGATGAGCTTGTATTCGTGTGTTGTTTATTGAGCATGAGTTATCTCTTTGTTTCCTTGGTTGGGAGGAAGTGAGCCTGCGGGAGAACTCTGTTGGCAGAATCTTTCTCAGGAGTGCATTTCACCTCCCCGGGTGTCTGGGCTGCAGCATGGTCAGATGCCCCCTGCTTCTTAGCCCAGGGGACGTTGACCCTTGGAGGCATAGGGCTCTGGAACCAGGAAGCTCTCATCACTTTTGGCAGGACCAGCAGGAGGTAGGGGTAATCTTTTCTTCTCTTTTGGAAAGAGGGCTTTGTCTTTGCAAGTGATTGTGTATGGATTGATAGGATCGCTCTCTCTGGTGTGCTACCTTGCTAAATATTTGACTTTGCAAGGTTGGCTTCTCCAAGAATTCTCATGGCAATGAGGCTGTACTTTGAGCCAAGCTTTCTTTTCAAGGAAATCCAAGGTGGTATTTATTTTGGCATGTAGCCTATTTTGGGATGAAATACAGCATTTTTATTATTGCAGAATACAGAGAGGTTTGGAGAGAACAAAAATACAGAACTAGGTTTCAGTTTCAAGGTGAAATAAAGGAAGGTTTCTTTGAATTTGGATTTGAGGTTAGAAATGAGATTAAAATGGCATCATGAAAGAAATAAATATGCTGAGTATAAGAGGTCTGTCCCGAAACTATCGAGCCAATGTCAATATAATTGAAACAGTTTGCGCTGCTGATACTTTCTGGACAGACCTGGTATACTGCAGGAGTTGGGCTGGCCCCAAGGAAACCCATGCTCCTGGGCATGGGTCATGCTTGAACTGTTTCTAACGAAGCCTGGTAGTTGCACATTGGGCCGTTACTGCTGCCTGCCAGTGACTGCCTTTGGTGGCTTTTGAATAGGTAGCCCTAGTGCTCATGTCTTCACTCCTTTGAGAGGCAGTGTGAAGTGATGGAGTCACATGAACTCTTCTGCCCCTAATTAACTTGGTAGCTTTGTACGAACATAGCTTGTTCCTACATTTGTTTCCTCAGGTGTAAGTTGGAGATAATACCCTAGACTTCGTGTCTGCCACCTGTTAGAATATGGGAGTTGGGGTGGGGTGGGGAGCTGGGTACAGAAATGAGTCCTGCAGGAATTCTGACCTTCACCAGCCTACAGATGAGTAAGGGGGAGAGCTGGAGAGAGATAAAGCTATGTATACTCCGAATATCTAGAATACTGAGCTAATGAGAGAGGTTAGGACCTGCTTGGACTTCCTTGATCCTGGAATAGCCCATCAACAAATGAAAAGTTACATAACAACACCAGATAGCACAAGGTTCTGAACACTGGGGCTAAAACTTGTTAGAACAAGTAATAAATTGCTTTATGTCAAAAATTTAAATGTTTCAGAAGATAGTAAAATTCCAATTCAAAGAGGAATTCTGTCCAACAAAGCTATTTTTCATATTCTGTTGTATTGCAAATGAAGCTGTGTGTTCATTTCCACTCATCTAACCACATCAAATATCCACCCATTCAAAGAAAACCCCCTTAGCTAAATTCCAAACTGTCCACCATGAGGATCATAGGCCAAAGCAGAGAAGCCTGGGGTGGGTGCAGGGCTGGAAGTGGAGATTTGTGTATAACATTTCCCTCTTTTCCTTCCTGTATTTAGAGCCCTATAAAGTGAAAGCTTGCTGAGCCCTCTTCTTTAGAGAGTTAGATATCAGCTCCATTTAATTTCTGTGGCTTTGGAATGCTAATTTTACTAAAATGTAAGTCTACAAGAACTATTAATGGTCTCCATAGAGTATATTTTCAGTGGAACTTGGCCTAATATGTGCTGCGTAATTATTTGAAACCCTTTGATCCGATACAGGAAGGGCTGAACCCTAACTCTAGCTGAAGGCAGGGAATGTGATGAACTCCCTGAGGAGATGGTGAGTTTGTGCAGCCATAGGTCCATCTGCATCCAGATGGCCCCCTTCCTGCTCAGGTAGAGCCTAGTTGCTTGGTGTCCAGCCTTGGGAAGCAGGTCACATCTCTGGCCATGTCCTCTGACATGAGAGCAGTCATCTTTCTCCATGCCCAGCAGGTATTTCATGTACTGTACACTTGTGGGAGGAGCAGAGGATCATGTGAGTCAGGAACATTTCCCCTTATGTAGAGAGCTAGAAGCACTCACAATATCAGGCTGACTTATAAGGGTGGACAAACATTTGCAAATCACTTCTGTTCCCAGCACAGGCGTGGGGTCATCAGCTAGACTTGAAGGTCAATTCTGCTCTAATACTTGTTTGTTAGGTGACTTTGGATAGGCCTGTAAACTCTCAGTCTCAGTCTCTCTCTCTCTGAAAAATGGGGACAATAGTAATCCTCTTGAGGCTAGGGTACAGATTTCATGAGGTAATTTGATTATGTCAAATTCTGCAGATTCTATTTCTCGCTCAGTAATTTTGGGGGGTAGGAGGAAGAGGGGGACAGAAGAGAGAGGAGAGGCCATGAGGTTGGAGAGACAGGCTGAAGGACCAAGCTTAGGGTTTGTGTACTCACCCTTTCCTTCCCCAGGCCTGGCCTTAAAACTGCCGCGCCTCTCCTGCCCGCCAGCCATCAGCATAGAGATCAGTCGCAGTGCCCTCTGCCCAGGGACCTTCTCTTCCTTTCATTTTTTAAAAAGTTATAACAATAAAAAATTATTTAAAAATTATCATTAGTTTAAAAATTGAGATATAATTGACAGGACACATTGGATTAGTTTTAGGGGTATAACATAACTATGGGATATATGTATACATTGCAAAATTATTACCTCAATAAGTTTAATTGACATCCATCACCACCCAGAGATAATCTTTTTCCTCGTGATGAGAACCTTAAGATCTACTGTCTTGGCAACTTTCAAATATACAACACAATATTCTTAACTATAGTCTCCATGCTGTAGATTATTTATCTAATAAATGAAAATTTGTACATTTTGACCCATCTACCCATTTCACTTATCCCCTAGTCCTTGGTAACCACCAATCTGTTCTTTGTATCTAAGAGCTTATTTTTGTTATTACTATTGTTGTTGTTGGTTTTGCTTGTTCTTTAGATTCTACATGTAAATGAGATCAGACAATAGTTGTCTTCCTCTGTGTGATTTATTTAATTTAGCATAATGCCCTTAAGGTCCATCCATGTTGTCACAGATGGCAGGATTTCTTCTTTTGATGGCTGAACAATATTCCATTGTGTATGTACACCACATTCTCTTTATCCATTCATCTGTTAATGAACTCTTATGCTTTTTCAGAAACTTACCTAATTTTTTTTAAAGATTTTATTTATTTATTTTTAGAGAGAGGGGAAGAGAAAGAGAAAGAGAGGGAGAGAAACATCAATCAATGTGTGTTTGCCTTTCACACGCCCCCAATTGGGGACCTGGCCCGCACCCCAGGCATGTGCTCTGACTGGGAATTCAATGGTGACACTTTGGTTCACAGGCCAGTGCTCAATCCACTAAGCCACACCAGTGAGGGCAGAACCTTTCCTTTTTAAACAAAGGTGACTGACCCTCACCCCAAGTTAGAGCCTACTTATCCCCAACTTCTCTATTCCAGCTCTATGCTGCCCCCAAACTCAAGTACTTATTGTCTCAAAGCTAAATGAAGTGTTCAACCACGGAATCCCTGCCTACCTTTCTGGGCTCTGTCCCACCTGAGTAGGGAAAGGCCCTTCTGGCAACTATGTGGAATGTGTTTTGGAGGAACCAAGGCAGGAGCAAGGTGATGATTTTGGAGGCAATAGCCATACTCAAAGAAAGAGGATACATAAAACTTTCTGCCGCACAAACTTCAGACTTCCTCTTATTTGGCAGACCTGAAAATTCTTCTTCTCCAATTTACTGGTTTGTTCCCTTTTTCTTAACCTGGGTTGCTGGAAGCCACCTGCCATCCTTCACTCACCCCCAGTTTTCCCCAATCCTTCCCTCACCCCTGGTACACTTATCTAGTCTGAATTCATCTCAGTGCACATTGAAATTCCTGAAACAGCCCAGCTTCCACTGCTGATGTGCCATAGATAATTCATTATGATGATGTGTGTGGAGTTACAATCACAAAAAAAAACAATTTCTTGGGTGATTTATTGTAATGGGGGCAGAAGGCAGGTTGTTTACCATTTGAAGACAGAGTCCTGGGAATGGATTAAAACTTTGGGGAAATTTATGATCAAACCTCAAGGTACCCTAATTCAGAGTCAGGACAGTACGCTGCTTGAATAGTTATTGATGTCTTCTGGCCCCTTGTTCTGCCGTGGTTGAAAATCCCCTCAAAGTGTCAGCTCCTAGTCTGTACTTGCAGTGATCTCATCTTTGTCTTAAATCTGGTTGGGATGCCATAGATCATTAGTAGGTACTTGAATTCCAGCTTTTTCACAAAATGGATCTTCTTTTTACCATGATGGGGGTAAATAGATTTCAGCTTGTGCAAAGAAAAACATGCTGCTTATCAGAGCCCTGGGTCTGGTCTCCGCTCCTTCACTAATACACCAAGAGGCCTTGAATCAAGCAATTAACATCCAAGCCTCAGTTTCCTCATCTGCGAAGTGAGCAGGTTAGACCAAATGCTTCCTTTGGTGTTGACCATTGCTAAAGTCCCATGAAGACACACCCAGAACCTGACCCTAGATGCACATCCAGGCTTTAATCTTCCTCTGGTGGTGGTGGTGGTGGTGGGGTGGTCTGAGCTCATGGGAACCTCTGGGAAAAAGGCAACGATGGTCCTTACTTCCTTTGGTGCTATGTTCCCTCCATACTTATTCGAACTCTAATGCAACTCCACTTTTCTCCCTTTTCTTCCTTCCAGAACTGTCCAACAAATTTCACAGACTGATCGGATGAAGAGTGCCTAGGAGACTGATGGTCAGCATTCCCTAAGATGGAGAAGACAGATGGTAGGCAGGCTGCTTTGTATTCCCTGGTCTAATTTGAGTTGGAAAGGGATTGCTACTATAAATCCTGGAAAGAGTGTGAGGATGCCTGCAAGACCCCTAAGCAGGTGGCTGGGAAACCCAGACCATGTGTTTCAGGTATGGATAAGAGAAGGTGCTAGGGAATGGGAATGAGCCTTATGTTTATAATCTGATTTGTGTAACCTTTGGAGTGTTTTCTCATCTCTTCCAAGCACCAAACGTGGGGCAGGATGCTCTCACTCATTGCCCTCATTTTAGAGACAGGAACTTGAAGTCTAAGAAAGAAGCACAATACAGTAAAGCTCACACCTGTGTGATTCTCCAAGCCATTTAACTTCTCTTAGCCTCATGCTCCTCATGTATCAGTTAGCTTTGCTGTGTAACCAAACCGCTTAAAAATGTATTCACTTAAAAATATTTACCATTTCTTTAAAATATTCTGTAGGTTTGCTGGGCCGTTATTCTGGTCTGGGCCAGCTTGGCTGAACTTTGCTGGGCTCACATGTCTGTGGCATTCTGGGCAACTTGGCCAATGGTTTAGAATGGCCACACTCACATGCCTGGTGGTTGCTATGACTCCATATCACCTGGGACATTGGTGATGATTGGCTAAGCGTCTCTCTTTGTCTAGCAGGCTAGCTGGGGGAGCAGGAGGCGGGAGGGGGATGTTCACATGGTGGCAAAACAGTTCTAAGCACAGCAAGAACAGAGATCCCAGTGTGCAAGTGATTTTTAAGTCTGCATATGTCATACTTCCTGTTGACCTACTAGCCAAAGTAAATCACAAGGCTAAGTCCAGGGTTAGTGTGGAAAGGAAGTACCTAGGGGGCATATATAATTGCAGATATTTTTGTAAATAGCCTATTGAATCTCATCCACAAACAGGTATTAGGACCTACTTCACAGGGTTGGTAAAGAAGTAAATGAGATAATGCATATAAGATTGTAGAGTAATACTATTTAGCACAATGAATATCTCAGTGAATGTTCCCCTTCTCCCCTCCCCAGGAAACTAGACAAGGCATCATACATTCTGATGATCTGATGTCTAATGAAATGCGTTTTCCAGATCATGAAATGTCAGGAAACAGGGGAGCCTATAATCTCCCTTGAATCACATGGCCCTTCCCTGGTGCAGAACCAGACAGCAGCTCCAGCCCTGCTTCTTCCTTCCTTCCAAGTGCAGTCACCATTATTTCAAGAGTCTGCCTTTCTCCCCAGAGAGCTGCCTGTTCAGTGCATCCCTGGAAATGATCCCACAGAACACCAGCTAATTCCCTGAGCACCGTGGGGGCCTGTCATTTTCACCTGCCTCACTTGTCCCTGGTCAGCATCCTCCAAGGGCTGCTCTCCACGTGATGAAGCACAGCTAGCTCAGGGAAGGCACCTCTCCCTTCAGGCACACACACCTCACAAACTAAAGGCAAAAGAGGGAAAACCATCTGTTGCTATCTTCACCTTTAAAAAAATATTTTTTATTTATTATCCTTTTTAGAGAGAGAGAGGAAGGGAGGGAGGCAGAGAGGGAGAGAAACATCAATGTATGGTTGCCTTTCATTTGTCTCCAGGTACAGACCTGGCTGGAGACCTGGCTTGCAACCTGGTTACATTGCTGCTGTCTGGTTCCTGGCTGTGACCTTAGGGTTCGCAGGCCGGCACCAATCCACTGTATCTTTACCTTTTGATTCCTCTTCTTTCCAACTCTATTTCTGGCCACTTTCTCTAGTTTCTGTTTCTTCCACTTCCTTCACTGAGTTTAGGCTTTTGGATGTTTTTTTTCCTTCTCTCTTTCAATGCCTCTGATTGGTTTGCTCACCCACCAAACTTCTCTTTGTTCCTAAAGATAAATACTGTGGCACCTTGCTTCTTTCCTTGTCCCCTTCTAATGCCCTTTCTTGTGTCTGTGTGTAACTCATTGACCCATGACTCTGTTTGCAGGTCCTTTCTGAGGGGCAACTTGTCTGGTGTGCTTTCAGTTCAAGACTCTGTAGGCATTCAAGGTAGCTCTGAGCCATATCTTACTTTTTTTCTTCTCCCCTGACTCATTTGCTCAGTTTCTTCAGAATCATTTTATTGGACTCTCATTTCCTGTTGAGGCTGTAGTCCTAACACAGAGTTAAATATTATTAGTCCTCTCCTGCTTGTTCTTGCTGTCAGCCTTTGTGGAGCACCTATTCCTTGTCTGCTGCTGAATTAGTGCTAACAATCACTATAACTTGAGAGTTACGCATTACTATCACCATAGTACAAGTGGGGAAATTGAGGCATGGTAATATTAAATAACTAATCCTGACAGAGTCAGGATTCAAATCCAGCCAGTTTGGCTGTGTGGTATATTTGATCCGAAATTCATTTTGAGCAGAGAGAGTCTCCTAATGAATTCTTACCCTGGCCAAATGCCCAGAATTCTGAGTTTCTGCATACCTGTCACCAGGTAGAACTAAGAGGAGCAGAGCTTAATGTGATCATAGGTCTCCCAGTATATCAGATCAAGCTCCCTCATTCAAGGCCCAGCATTTCTCTAGCACTGGGAGAAAGAGAAGGGATATAAAGTGGCAGGTGGCAGGCATGGCAGCAGAGTGGATCACTGGCTGTGTGTGCATGTCTGTGTGTGTCTGGGTTACCCCAGGGATACCCCAGGGGGCTAGCTTAGAAAAGCACCTATTAAACCCGTTGTCCTGGATGGTTGCTGAGGCTCACAGACTCCTTTGGTTCCCCCTCACCTTCCTTTGTGGAAGATTTTGCCTTTGAGTCTCCTGTCTTTGATGCTATTACTGTGTGCTCTGGGCCTCCTCCCAGAGACGGCTAGGTAAATCACTGCATTTCTTCTACCAAATTGAGGCAAAAAGAAGATAAATAATGCAGCCTCTCCTTTAGGACAGTTCTTTGCCTTCTAGGTCATAAATTTACTCTCCATTTAATTTTAGACAAGTATCTCCTCTCTGGTTTGCCTCTCTCTGTAATCCAGGAGGTTGCTGAGTAGACCAGCAGGCCTAAGAATGTGGCAGAGCGCAGTTTGGAAAACTAACAGAGAACAAGTGCTCCCACTTACTGAAACTACTAGAGTAGCTCTAGAATCTAGTGAGGACCGTCCCAGGCATCAGTAGCAGCGCTTTATTCTGTTCCCTGCTGCAGTTGTGATTTAATTACCCACAGGCCCGGCAGCTTTACTTAGCATTGAGGCTCATAAGCTTGACTGTGTCTATTCATCCATTCAGCCTTCATGAATCTGTTGGCTTTGTTTAGTTTCTTGGGGGTAACTGTACTTCCCTAAGCATGGAGGGCCTGACAAGCATGTGACACCTGCCAGGAGGAGAAATCAGACAGGCAAGTGTGGGCAATCAGACCAGCAAGCCCCCATATGTTATCACCCTCAGGGGAAAAGTAGCCCCAAATGTGCCCCAGGTAACACCACCATTTGCACCTTTTCTTTAACCTGCCCCTTCCCCTCCCTTGCCTTTAGCTTCTCTCACCTTCACCATGTCAGTGGTCCCCCAACTGATCTGCAGGCCTCTGGTTTGTGCCCTATCGCATCCTCAGCAGAAATGTGCTGTGTGAAACCACATTTGACCAAGTCACTGCCTTGTGCAAAACCCTTCAACAGCTCCCATTACCTAGGCAGTCAAGTCAAAGTTGTGGGCTCTTTCCGATCTTCCCAATTTTGTCTCTTTCTACTTCTCACCCTTCTCTACCACACTTGAAGTTACAGCCAGAGCAACCCTGAATTACTGTGGAATTTCACACCTCCATGCCTTTGTACATTCTCTGACATATATGTAAAATCTGCCCTGGCATTCATTGCTGCATAACAAATCACCTCAAAACTCAGTGGTTTACAACAATCATGTAATATTAACATAGGCTCAGCTGAGTGGTTCTCACTTGGGTTCCCTCCTGTCATTGAAGTCAGATGATGGATGAGGCCAGAGTCATCTGATGGCACTTTTATTGATGCCTGACACCTGGCCCAGGATGGCTGGACCAGCACAGACTAGCTGGGTATCTCTCCCTCTCTCCACATGGTTTCTCTATGGCCATTTCAGGTAAGTGGGATTGCTTACATGGCATCTGGCTTTTCATGAAGAGTGCATTCTAAGAGACCTAAACAGGACTTACAGGATTTGTATGACCTTGTCTTGGAATACTGCTGTCAGCATTATTTCTGCCTTTTTTTTTTTTTTCAAATCAGTCACAGGTGGGCCCAGATTCAGATGGGTGGAGAAAGAGATCTCACCTCTCAGTGTAGGATTCCCTTGCTTGTCTAGAGAGGGTAGAAACTGATAGTGACCATGTTGGAGAGAAACAGCTATAATGTCATTCACCCTCTTGTTCTGCAAGTTGCTATTTGTTCATTTAATGCCAGTCATATGTCATTTTTGTGAAGTCATCTTTTGTCTATTAAAGCAGAATTAATCTCTAAGTTTAAGAAAATGATTCCAGAAAACCAGGGAAAATAAATCAGGCGGGAAGACTAGTCCTTAAGCATGTGTCTGTCACACTGCATTGTACCTGTTGGTGTTTCCAGCTACTAGACCATATTTTATGAGGGCAGGGCTCTCTGTGTCCTTAGGCTCTAGCTTAGTAACCAACACATAGGTGCTCAATTCACTTGAGGTAAGTGAATTGAATTATGGCTATTTTAGAATTTTTTTCCCCAGGGACTATTACTCTTAGAATTAAGCAGTCAGTCAATCACAAAAAATTGCAGGGGTCTCTCTCTGTACCCAGAAAATCAGCCTCTAATGTGGGACTTTCTGTCTATATTTGAAGCTTCCACAAAAATAACTATAATACTGAGCGTGTATTAAATATTTATCATGGACTAGGTAGGCATTGTTCTGAGCACTTCATGCATATTAATTAATCCTCATAATAATCTCATTTACCTATTATTACCAGCTTATAGATGATAAGACAAGAGAGGCTAAGTAAATTCCCCAAGGTCACAGAGTTAAAATATAGACCAGGCTCCAGAGTATTTATTCTTGGCCTCTGTGCTCTCTGAGAATGTTCTCTCCCGGGTGCAGCATTTCAGACCATGTTTAGGAGAATGTCACAGAGATAAGGGAGGTCACATGAGGAACATCAAAGGAATAAAACTATTTCACCAAAAGAAGAAACTACTTAAGGGCAGGCCCCTATGGATTCAAATACTTGAAAAACAACTGACTTATTCTCAGTTCTTCTATTGGAAGTCACTGCTTTGGTGATATGGATAAACTCCTGATGTCCCCTGATAGTTTGGGCTGCCCCGGAAAGTCCTGAGTTCCCCAACTCTGGGAGGATGTATGCTAATGCCCCTCTACCCGCCTTTTTCAAAAAGTTTTATTTATTTATTTTTAGAGAAAGGGGAAGGGAGGAAGAGAGGGAGAGAAACATCAGTGCGAGAGAGAAGCCTCTATCAGTTATGCCTTGACTGAGACCGAACCTGCAACCCAGGCATATGCTCTGCCCTGGAATCGAACCAATGACCTTTTGCTTTGCAAGATGATGCCCGACCAACTGAGCCCTACCATTCAGGGTGGAAATGCCCCTTTTGACATTAATTGTCCCTCTTCCCTCACCACCTTATTTCCAGGCTGTGAAAAATGTGGTATTTCCTTCCTTGCGTGAGTTTTTGAAAGTGAAACTCGCATGTGTTAAGCGCTGTGTTTTTTTCATGAAAAAGAGGATGGGCTGGGCATGATTACGCATTTCTGCTCTTTCCTACCTTCATGTCTGTAGGGGCTCAGGCATCTAAGGAAGCATAAAAAGGGTAGAATGCATCACTCCTTGATGCCTCTGGCATTACCAAGATTTACTAGTACCTGTTTGAAGAATGCAAGGTTCTTTTAAATTTTTGGAACAATTCTACATCTCATCCTTTGAATCTTTCCATATTCAGAATTGCCGGTTAGTACCATGATTTGGCAAATTCCCAGCCACTTCAGTTCAGCAATCACATGACTCAAACCCAGTAAAACAGTGTGAGACTTATTTTGCTGGTCTGCAGGCAGATTCCATAGCAGTAACCGAGATGACCTACTGCAAACTGGAAACTTTCTTTTTTCTATCTGTTTCCTTGCAGACTTCAGCTAAGTACACATTGATTTAATAACATGTTTCTCAGCACAGCCAAGACACTGTGAGCCTCTCAGAATAATTTAGAGGCCGAAATATTTAAGAGACATCAAAATCACAGATATTATACCTCACCACCTATAATAATTCTTATTAATGTTGTACCTTTTTTTTTTTTTTTCCTTTTAATGTCTTACGTCTTCCAGCCAAAGACCAGTCTTCTCAAGGGGATGAGGAGAAAGACCCTCCAAAGAGCCACCCCTACTCTGTGGAGACCCCATACGGCTTTCATTTAGATCTGGACTTCCTCAAGTATGTGGATGACATTGAGAAGGGAAACACCATCAAACGGATTCCTATCCACAGAAGGGCCAAGCAGGCCAAGTTTAGCACTTTGCCCCGAAACTTCAGCCTTCCGGATGGCGGAGCTCGCTTGCACACTGCTCTTCCCCTCCAAAACTGGGCCCCGCTGGTGTCCCGGAAGGTGTCGCTGGGGGCAGAGGGGCGAGCCCAGTCCCTGCTGCTCGGTGACCACCCCCAAATCTCCGCCAGCAGGAGCGAGGTGAGCTACCACAGGAAGGCCCTGCTGGCGGAGACCGCCAGACAGCTGGAGGCGGCCCCGGGGGAGGCTGAGCTCGGCTCGGGGAGTGCTCGGCCCCAGCTTCTGAGAGCGTGCAGCATGCCAGCCACGCTGCTGCAAAGCCGGGCCTCGGAGGACCCCAGCCGCAACTCAGGTCCCCCCACGCCTGCGGTCCTCCCCCCACTCCTGGGAGAGGGCAGTGTCTGTGAAGGCCCCTTTGGGTCTGCGGAAGGATTGGCAGGTGTCCCCAACTCCATTGCACGACCAGCAGCCCAACCAAAAGTCAAAGAGACTGGAGACCTGGTTCCAGGGACTCTGGAGCTGGTCCAGGAGACGGCTGAGCCTCCGAAGGGTGAAGAAGAGGCTTCAGGTCCCCTCTCACTCCCAAGTCCTCCCTCCTCATCCCAGAACGCACTGGTCATTTTAGAGGATGCAAACGGTGGACATCAAGCCAGAGAAGCAGAGGTCATATTCACCCCTGGCGCACCAACACCAAGCCCCCCACCTCTGCCATCACCCATCCCGGAGAATGAGCTCCCCCTGGGAGAGATCGAGCTCAACATCAGCGAGATCCCGCCGCCACCACCAGTGGAGGTAGATGTGAGGAACATTGGCATCTGGGTCACAGAGGAAAGCCTGGGTCTTGCCACCATGGATCCTGGCTGCGTGGCCAGCCTGAAGCAGCAGCTCCTGGGCCTTGAGGAAGCGTTGTCTGGAAAGGTTGAGGAACTGGCCCAGGTCAGAGCTGCCCTCCGAGAACAGGAGGAGGAAATCAAGGCTAAAAGGCAGAGAATCCAAGAGCTGGAGGGCACTGTCGCTCAACTGGCAGGAAAGCTTAGCCACGAGAACACCAAAGACGCCCGGGGCCAAATTGATGCCATGGTCAACACTGACCCTTTCCACGGACTTGCCGCCAGAGAGTTCTGTGACAAGAGCATTGGCGTCAACCTTCTGAAAAGCATGGGACCTGGAAGCTGGAGGGCCAGAGGAGAGGAGAATGACCTCCTACCGGTGCAGGACAGTCACAAACAGAGTGATCTGAGTCCAGCAGAAGTCGTGCTGCCATCCCAGCTGTCACTGCCAGAGGGCCCTGTGATGGTCCTCACCTCTTCTTTATGTAGCTGCCTCTCCACTGAGCTCAGGATCGAAGAAGAAGGCTCTGAGCCGGAGGGAGACCCTCAGACAGGAGCTGAGGCTGAGGGTCTGGTCTGGGGAGCCGGAGGTTCTTCGAAGGGCATTGACATGAAGGCTCCCCCAGCAGGGAAGGAGGAGGGCAGTTCAGAGCTCCCAGGGAAGGAGGACACGGGGAGGCCACCAAGCTCCCCTGCAGATGCCACCATTGGGCAATACGTTAAGAAGATCCAGGAGCTCCTGCAGGAGCAGTGGAGCTGCCTGGAGCATGGCTACCCGGAGCTGGCCAGCGCTATTAAGCAGCCTGCCTCTAAACTCAGCAGCATCCAGCGCCAGCTCCTGAGCTCCCTCAACCTGCTGCTGTCCGCCTACTCAGCTCAGGCTCCGCCCCAGAAGGAGTCCCCAGCCCCCTCCTGCTCCCCACCACCCATGGGTAATTACTGGGGCCTGAGACAGGGAACCCTTTCTTCTTTATGGGACAAGTCAAAGGAGAAAAGGGCTTTTAATTGCATGCATATGTTCTTTAAAGATTAAGCTCCTCCAGGAGCCCAGTGTCATAAAAACGGATCTATGTAACAGTGGAGGCCCTGTGCCCCTACTCCTGTCCCTGCTCTAAAGTTAGGATTGACTGCAGGGCCACCGTGTGCGGCTGTCCAGATACAGCACAGGGCACAGAGATGCCAGCCAGGGAGGGTATATTGGGGATTAAACCCAGTCCACTGTTTACCTATTCAGTTACCAAGCCTGAAGCACCATGTCCACCCAGAGGGGTGCCTGTTTCTCATTTGCGTTGCACAGAGGCAAGCAAGGTCCAGGGTGAACAACGGCCCTGGCTGTGTGAGCTCTACCCCTTAGCCTCCCTCCGCTGTTTCCTGGGCTCTTGCATTCCCGAGACCCTCTCTGATTCATGCACATTGGAGGTTTTCTCTAGCCTAGTTTCTCTAGCCTAGCCTACTTCCTCAACATGAGGAACACGTTGAGATCTGAACTATTTCACTGAACTTTGTGTATGTATGTGGTGGCAGTAGGGGTGAGGGAGGGAGAGGGAAATTGAGACTGAGTGACACTTACTTACACATGGAAGCTGACCCTTTGGCTGAGTGGCACTTCCTCTTGTAACAGACCGTGCACTGTTGAGTAAAGTGAAACCATATTTTGCTCTGCTCAATGAGCAGGGTGAGCCGGCTTCCTGTGGCAGGTCACAAATTGCCTGCTTTCTCATTATTTTGTGCTAGCTCCGATCTTGCCCATTAGGAAATGCATCCTGTGCTTCTGAGCGCAGCCAGAGGCTTGTGCTCTTGCTCATGTGTCTCCTGTGCCTACCCCACATCACAAAGGGTCAACCGGCTCAGGTGGGACCAGAGGTGGGACCAGGAGCCATGTGAACTAAGTTCTGTGCTTAGAACTAACTCCTTCTCTACCATTCGCTGAGCAAGGCTGAGCGTCAGATTTCCCAGCTGTCAGACAGGGACAGGAACAGCAGACACAGTGCATGGTTCTCCTGAAAGTGCTCCAACTGTCATCCACACAGAGAGGGGCTTTGTGACCAGGGACAGTTCGGCCGGCACCAACCAGAAGGTTAGGCCGCCTCACAGACACTCAAAATATTTGAATGACATTATCTAGTTCCCTGTCCCTTTCTACTTCTTCTCCCCCCACCCCCCACCTCTATCTGTATCCCTGCAAAGCAAGAGTCTCAGGTTTGCTGCATTCTGCGGCATCTCCAAGATCGCTCTAACCTGTGATGTTGTGTCTGTCTAGAGATCTCCCCGTCGACCAGCCTTAAATCCATAATGAAAAAGAAAGACTATGGCTTCCGTGCAGGAGGTAATGGGACCAAAAAGAACCTTCAGTTTGTTGGGGTTAACGGTGGGTAAGCATCGCTCGTGAAGCCCAGACTGCCCTCCACACTACCTATTCCTGTGTTGTCCTTAGCACACTCTCTTCCTAGGGGAAAGCATCTGGTTTTCATTCTTCTTCAAGGGAATTCATCTCAGCAGCCCTTTAAAACTCCATCTTGGGTTTGCATATGTTTGGCTCCTTGCCAGCTGTGGTGGTCTATTGGATCCTTGTGCTTTTAATATGTCTTAGTTTTGCTGTCCCCTGTGGCCAGGGTTCCAGTGGCTTCTGGGAGTTTGGGGGGCACGTGGGCCCTTAAAGGAAGATGTGTAATCTGAACCGCAACACTAAAACTAGGACAAATTCTTAATTTGTTGAACTTCAAATTTCATCCATTTAATTTTTTTTTTTTCTTCCTCTTACTAAGGGCAACCCACGCCAGAATTTTTTAGGATGAAGAAAAACAACCAATGTCTATAGACTCAGAACATGAATCAAACTTTTATATCCTAGAGAGTAAATCATTGGATCTAGACTATTTTCTAAATCAGTCACTCAACAAACGTTTATGAAATGCCAACAATGTCTTAGGTCATAGGGATAAAATTGTCAAATAAATCATGGTCCCTGC
The DNA here is from genome assembly GCA_004026585.1 of Noctilio leporinus. Taxonomy (NCBI): domain Eukaryota; kingdom Metazoa; phylum Chordata; class Mammalia; order Chiroptera; family Noctilionidae; genus Noctilio; species Noctilio leporinus. The sequence goes on from PVIW01006423.1 coordinate 48,698, forward strand.
CTCTATCCCATGGTTTGGACCTGGACAGAGATAATTCAGGAATTAAAGACAAAGTGCTATTATGGTGAGATAAATTCTAATAGAAAGGAAGTGTAGGATGCTGTGGAAACCCAAAGGAGGGGTCCCCAATTTAGCCAGTGGGGGCTTGGGAGGCTGCCCAGAAGAGGTTGGAACCTCTGCTAATTTGGGTCAGACCAGAAGGAAAACACCAGATTCAAATAACAGCGACATTACAATTGCACAATATGTGAGGGAAACTTCAGGAATGATGAAATGGGGTCATAGGAAAGTTGCTAGTTCCATTCCTGCTAATGTCAGACACTGTGGCCCAAGGAGAAACAGTTTTTTGTTGAGCTCTAGAAATGGAGGAACAACTTAAAGTCTAAAGCAGGCCCCCACTACTGGCTCCTTTTTGTGCTGAGTTGGGCCCATCTCAGGGGGCCTTTGTGTCTGCTGTCCCTCCTCACCCCACCTAAGGGCTCCTTTCCCAGATATTCCTTAACATTTGTCACTGCAGTGGTTTTCAACCTTGGCTGCACCTTGGAAATCCTGGGGGAGCATTAAAAAATAGCAATGCCTGGGTTCCTTCCCTGAAGACTCCAGTTTAATTAGTCTGGAGTGCAGTACAGGTATTGGGAATTTTAAACACCCTCAAGTGATTCTAATGTGCAGCCAAGGTTCAAAACTTCTGCTCTAATTAAAGTGGCCCCTCCTCCCATCACTCCATCCCGTGGCCCTTTGTTGTTTTACTCAATGCTCAGTATTTACCATCTGAATATATTGTTTACATGTTTGTTTTCTGCCTCTATTAGAATATATGCTCACTAATGACAGGAACTTTGGTATAGCATTTAGAACAGTGCCTGGCACATAGTAGGTCCTCAATACATTTCTGTTGAATACATGAATGAATGAACTTCCAGGTGAAATTTTTATGGAAACCCTTTTAAGACGAGAATTGCTTGGTGAACATGTTATATCCCCTATTCTCTTAATTGTGAAAGCAAAAAGTAGTTACAAGCACAATAGAGGAAGAGTATCTTGGGTTCAAATAAGGCGGAATGTAAGCATGCCAAGGAACAGGCTGGGTTTGCAAATGCAGGGGACTTAGGGGCTATCATTCAGAGAAAGGGCATGAGGGGCTTCAGTGGAAGCCATGGCCACTAGTCTCTGGGGCAGTGTCCAGTGGCCCTAAACCCTGAAATCTTCACCTATTTGGAGGTCTCCCATTGACCATCAGCAGAGGAATCAATGAATCTTCCAGGACTTCACTCCATGGTCTTGGATCTACCACCTCAGTGGGGTTGTATATATTTGAACATCAAGGTTATAGCTGGAGAGGGAGGGCCATGAGTGAAGTGGCTGCCCATACCCTCAATTTGGCTGTTCCAAGCAATAGTTGAAACAGGCTGCAGCTGAGAAAGGCAAATGCGAGGTTCAGGTGGCCCAACTGGGAGTAGACACAGATGGTTCCTTCTCTGCCAGGTATAAGCTGGGCTAGAACAAGGGGCTAAAGAGAAGTCCCCCGGGCACCCAAAGACATGAAGATTTGTCAGGCAATTCCGAAAACAGAGAGTAGTGGGGTGGAGGGGGTGGAGGGTGGGGAACACCTAAATGTGGGTCCTTTTCTGGAGGGGTGAGGATTCCAGAAGTAAATGTTCTCAGAATAGCCTAGAGCTGCCTGCTGGACCACCCGAATGCATTGGTCAGTTAGAGCGTGTGCTGCTTGTGTGTTTGCTGCAAAGACCTTAGTTACTTATCTGGTTTTCCCAAATGGCCTCTGGTTAGAACTCTTAACTCTACTTTTCTAAGACATCAGGTTCCCCAGGAGTCTCCTTTTCCAGGCCTGAAGGTATAGAGAATGGAGCAGGCGGTTAGCCAGCTGGGAGTGGTTCTCTAAAGCCTGCCTAGGTCTCTTTAGTGTTGGTGTGGGCATTGGGCAGGAAGCACAGAACAAGTCACCTCTGTCTCCTCTCCCAGCTACGAGACCACCTCAAGTGAGGAGACCAGCGGGGAGGATAGCTCCCCGGACGACTTGTCTGACAGTGAGGCTGAGAAGAAATGTGATGGCCCAGAACACAGGCAGGACAAGGACGCCCACCCCAGCTGCAAGCTGGAACAAGGCATCCCTGAGAGCACCTGCAGCACGGGCCAGGAAAGAGAACCTGGGGAAGAACTCCTCCTTCCCAAGGCTGAGAGGTGAGTCAGATGGGGACACCTGCATCTCTGGGAAAAGGCAAGAGCATTAATTCATTCTTCTGTTCAATCATTTGTTCATTTGTTTATTCCTTCACCAGTATTGATTTTCCAATCTATGCCATGTGCTGTGCACTGGCTGAACTAAACAGATGTAACCAACCCCAGCTTCAAGTCAGAGATTGAGCTCTACATATACGGCTAACACTGACCCTGTACTAAAAACGTGAAGGACTTTCCTGGTATTATATTGTGTACTTTTAAAAACAGTCCCGCAAGGTAGAAATGATTATAATCCCCACTTTACAGGTATGGAAACGGAGGCATAGAGCAGAGCTAGCAGCTAGCAAAGTGAGGATTGAAACCAGATCTTCTCTGACTTTACCCCCATGCCTGTCTGCCTCTCCCATGGGCTATGCTGATGTAACTCTTTTAAAGTGATGGGAGGTCGTGTGGCATGATGAAAAGGGTACTTAGGAGATGGGCACACCTGGATTCAAATCCTACATCTACACAGCGTTATTTTCGACAAGGTGCTTACGCTGTGGCCACCTAAGTTTCTCCATCTGTGAATGTAGATGACAGCAGCCTGATAGGTTTGATCTCAGCATTGGATGAGAAAAACTATGTAAAATGCCCAGTGTAGCGCCTGCCACATGGTAGGTTCTCAATGAATGGTAGAAATAAGCATAGTGAGTGCCATTGACATCGTTGTCACTCATCCGGCCTGGCTGCCCAAGGGACGATGAGCAGTGAATGCTGACTGGTTGTCATGCAGGTCTGCCGGGCTGCTCCAACATGGTAACATTGCAAGGACGTGATGATTGAGTAGAGTTTCCTGGTGATTGATGCCACTGAGTCCCAGTTTAGGCCTCTGAATGCTGACTCTGCCCTTGTACTGACACAGGAAGAGTGTTTATCATTGTGACCCCCCAGCTTTATTGGTTTTCATTTTATTGACTATGTTAGCACTTATGGTGTCTTTCATGGAAGAATAACTTGAAAAAATTTACTGATATAGATTATTGGGTTCTTTGAAGTTTTAAAGATACGCAGGCAGAAAATGTTTGGTCCAGCTCTGGCTAGTGTTGCTTAGTGGACTGAGCGCTGACCGGAGTACTAAAACTAAAAGGTCACCAGTCCAATTCCTGACAGGGCACATGCCTGGGTTGTGGACCAGGTCCCCAGTTCAGGGTGTTTGAGAGGCAACCAATCAATGTTTCTCTCATGCATCAATGTTTTTCTTTTTCCCTCCTTCACTCTCTAAAAATAAATAAATAAATTGTATATATATATTTAAAGATTTTTATTTATTATTTTCAGAGAAAGGAGAAGGGTGAGAGGCAGAGAGGGACAGAGACATCAATGCATGGTTGCCTTTCACCTGCCTCCAGCCATGGACCTGCCTGGAGACCTAGCCCGCAACCAGGCTATGTGTCCTGACTGGGGAATCAAACCAGCGACCTTTGGGTTTGCAGGCTGGTGCCCTATCCACTGTGCCACCAGCCAGGGCCATAAACAAAATATTTTTAAAAAGAAAAGAATGCAAGCTAGGCATCTAGCCAGGTCTGTGGCTGGAGGCAGGTGCAAGACCACCATACATTGATATCTCTCTCCCTCTCTGCCTTCTTCCCTTCCCTTCTCTCTAATAATAATAAATAAAATCTAAAAAGAAAAAAAGAAAGAAAAAGAAAAGAAAATGTTTGGTCCAAAGTCTAAAAGACAATCCTCTGTTGCCCAGCGTGTGAGGAATTGCAGTTGAGTCCCCAGAATGCTTTGGTGTTTGCTCCCACCCCTTGCACACAGGATAAAAGGGCACTGCGCTCCACTCTCTCTTAAGAAGAACTCAGAAGCCGAGCCTCATCATCAGGACACTATACCCACCCCGTGTTTCTGAGGAATGCCCCTTATCCTGGGAAGTTGCACAGTTTGGGTGTTTGAACTGCTGAGAATGGAAGTCAAGATAGAGAATAGCCTTTAAAAAATGTCAATATGGCAACTGATGCCTATTTTTTTTTTCTTTAGATATAAACCCTCTGAAGAATTTCTTAATGCATGCCGGGCATTGAGCCAACATCTGCCAGAAACTGGGACCACCACCGACCAAATCTTGGTACTGTGATTTTTCATTGTCACACAGAGGTTTCTATACTGTTTAAGCTGTGAGTTCCAAAGAGGTGACTTTGGTCCCTTGCCTGAGGCAGCAGTGTGAGTGCATCCACAGGAGTCCCTTTCCTCTGGGCTCCGTCTTGTTTGCCCCAGATTTTGCCTCTTGCCTAAGATGATGAATTATGCTGAGAAAGTGGAGCTGGTGGATATGCACAAGACAGCAGGCCTGGTGCTGAGATGCTTTTACCAGGGGTTATTACCCGTTGTATCCTGGGTGTCTGTCCCCAAACTGTTTGCGGCTTAGGCTCAGGATTGCCTTGCCATGTAAGTGAGCAGCGGGTAGAGTGGAAATGAGCATGTGGAATGCCAGCCAGGGCTTCTAGTCCCAGGAGCACGACACTCAGAGCCTCAGTTTCCCCGTTAATAAAATGAGGGTAGTAGGCAGCCTGTCTCCAGTTACTCTAAAGCTCTGGGACTTGATTTTGTAGTCTTGACTCTTTCTTTTGAAGTGTACCTATAGGCGGAGAGACCAAGAGCAAGAAACTGCATCTGTTTGCTCCTTAACACCCTGAGGGGCCACAGAGACTTCACATGTAACAGCTGGGCTCCACTTCTAATTAAGAGATACAAGTTAGGAGAGCAGCTGATAAGACCCATTGTGTAACAGTTTACAAGTATTTCCAAAGCCCGCTTTCTTCTCCTTTGCAGAAAAGCTGTAGGAGTAAAAGCCATAGATTCAGCCCTACCTATTTTCATTACATTTGTTATCTCAGCTAGTTTGGCAAATAACTGTTCCCAGATTGTTAAAGAACAAACATGCAATGTGGATGTTATTTAAAACTCCTGATACTTATTCTTTTTTAAAAATTTCTGGCTTAAATGGGTCTATTTTATTTTATTTTTATTTAATTTTATTGTTGTTGTATTACATCCATCCCCTTTTTGCTCCCCTCTGTCCTCTTCCCCACCCACCCACTCCCCCACAAAGTCAATCCCACATGTTGTCCATGTCCATGGTTCTTCCATACTAGCTTCTTGTCTAAACTGCACCCCTTTTTTGCCTCTTCTTCCTCCCATCCCCTCTGCCTACTAAAGGCCTATTCATTGTATTCATGTATCTGGTTCTGTTTTGCTTGTTGTTGGTTTTGTTCATTATTGTCCTGTAATGGGTGAGATCATATGGTATTTGTCCTTCATTGACTGGCTTATTTCACTAAGCATAATACTTTCTAGTTCCATCATGTTGTTGCAAAGGTTAGGAGTTCCTTCATTTTTTCTGCTATGTAGTATTCTGTTGTGTAAATGAACCAAAGTTTTTTGATCCAATCATCCACTGATGGGCCCTTAGGCTGTTTCCAGTACTTGGCTATTGTAAATAGTGCTGCTATGAACGTAGGGGTACATAGGTTCTTATGAATTGGTGTTTCAGGATTCTTCAGGTATAGTCCGAGTAGTGCAATTGCTGGATCAAAAGGCAGTGCTATTTTTAGTTTTTTAAAGAAACTCCATACTGTTTTCCACAGTGGCTGCACCAGCCTACATTCCCACCAATAGTGCACCAGGGTTCCCTTTGCCCCACATCCTCGCTAACACTTGTTGTTTGTTGATTTGTTGATGATTGCCATTCTGACAGGTGTGAGGTGGTATCCTATTGTGGTTTTAATTTGTGTCTCTCTGATGGCCTATTACTTATTCTTAAGTGAATTACAGAACTTAGTTCTCCACTTAAAATCTACCACTATGTTCCTTGGTATTAAGATTTTTCTTCACATCTTAAAGATTCCATGACTAAAGGAGATATTATGTGAAAATTTAAAAAGTATTTCAGCCACAAAAGAGTCCAGTGTTTCTTCCTAGAAAAGCAATTAGAGGCTCTGCACATCTGACACCATACCCATGTTAGGGTCAAAACACAAGACCCCTGCCACCCAGCCTTAGAGACAAAACAGGTTGTACAAGGACCTCACTCTGTAGAGCCGTGGGAGGTTAGGGAGCCAGCCTCCTTTTACACCCCTATTTTGTAGATGAGACAAGTAAGACTCAAAAGGTTATATGACTTCCAAAGTCACACAGCTAAGCTAGGACTTATGCCTGGCCACACTGGTTTCGTGACTCCAAATCCCATGCTCTTTCCAGAATGAGTATGAAATAATTTCTGATACCTCCCCATTGGTGAATAATCTAAACATGTTTTATTTTAAACACTGAAGTCATGTCACACGCAGAGGTGATGTCATTAACTCTGGAGTGCTCCTCATTTGTGATTCTGTGGAGCCAGACCCTGTAGATGGTGACGTTTTGCCATGGGTTGTTCCAACTATTTTCCCCAAAGACCCTAGCAAAGCTTAAAGGCCAAAAATAATTCAAACACAGCTGTTTGGGTTTTGTTTCAAGTGTCGGTTGGTCCTGTTGTTTACCTTAGCTTTGGGCCTGCATTTTTCCCATTAGTAAAATATTGTGCCTTTCCACTTATGTCTATTGAAAATACACCAAGGTCCTGGTAGAGCCTGGACTAAGGTCAATAAAGCTGGCTGTATGCACACAAAAGAGAAGGTCTCGGTTGGATGTGACCTAAACTTCCAGCAGGCTCAAATGGTCACCCAGTGAAGTGGCTTGTTACTAGCCACTGTGTCGCGCGTCCACTGAGCTGCACATCACATGGGGAGGGGGCAATCAGCGCCACAGGTTCCAAGTGCATTGCTGCCCCCTCAATGCCCGGCCCCCCAGCCTGGCTCTAAGCCCTCCAGGGGTAAGTCACGTGAGGGCTAGAGGGAGCTGAAGGGAGAGGGATGGGAGCATCCAAAGCTGACTTTCCCTAGTAGACACTAGCACGCCCACTGGAGCACCCCAGGCCAGATAACCTCCTGGAATTGGAATCTTTTACTATTTCAGAGACAAAGCTTGAACACCATCCGTCAAGAGTGGTTCCGTGTCTCCAGCCGGAAGTCGTCTAGTCCTGCTGTGGTGGCCGCCTACCTCCAGCCTCACTCCCCACACTTCCTAAGGCTGCTTGTCAACTTGGCTGATGGGAACGGGAACACAGCCCTTCACTACAGCGTGTCCCACTCCAATTTCTCCATCGTCAAGCTGCTGCTGGAGACAGGTGAGAAACGACTGCATCTCCACAGTCTGGGTCCCTCCTTGAAGGGCAAGTCTTGGACTCGCTTCTTTCCAGCACAGTTCCTTCTGTACTCTAGGCAGTGGGGCAGACCATTTTACTTTCATCACATCATTTCTTTTTCACCACACTCTTGTGATGTAAGGGTTATTATTCTCATGCTGCAGTTGAGGAAACTGAGGCTCAGAGAAAGTAGCAAGGAGATAAAGGCAAGAATATCATTCTAAACAACAATAGTAATAAGGGACTGGCAAGAAGTATTCAAAGTGATGAGAAGCAAGGACCTACAACCAAGATTACTCTATCCAACAAAGCTATCATTCAGAATGGAAGAGCAGATAAAGTGCTTCCCAGACAAGGTAAAACTAAAGGAGTTCATCATCACCATGCCCTTATTATATGAAATGTTAAAGGGACTTAAGAAAAAGAAGAGGATAAAAACTACGAACATAAAATGACTACAAACACAACTGTCAACAACTGACTCTAAAAACAAAACAACCAGAATAGGATCAGAATCATAGGTATGGGGATCATTTGGAGGGCCATCAGCCAGGAGGGAAAAGACAGAGAAATGGGGAAAATGGAGCAAGGATCAAGAAGCACAATTGGTAGGAACAAGATTGACAGGGGGGATATTACAAATAGTACAGGGAAGGGTGAAGCCAAAGGACTTACATGCGTGACCCATGACATTAACTAAGGGGATGGGGATTCCTGGAGGGAAGGAGGTACTTGGCAGAGTGGGGCAAAAGGAAAAAATTGGGACAACTATAACAACGTAATCAATAAAATATACTTAGGGAAAAACTAGTAATAATAGTTAACATTTACTGAGTGCTTACTGTGCACTGGAGGTTGTTCTAAGTACTTTAAATATAGAAATTCATTAAATATCACCATAACCCTAAGAGGCATGTTATTATCCCCATGTTACAGAGGAAGGGTTAAGTAACTTGATCTTGAGATTTTTTTGCTGCTATTCAGATAAGCAAAGGTCCAGGGACGATTCTGTTTTGCCCTTAAGAGGTGGGGCTATTTATACAATTAACAGGCTGATAATCTGCTATCTCCTTCAGTGGAGAAGAATATTTCCACCGACGCATATTTCCAGGGCTACAAAACAGAAGGTTTTTTTGAATTCTCATTTAATATTTCATCTTAAAATAAGCCAATGTTTTCATTGTTATGAAATGTATATTCTTCATTGTTTTAACATAAAATACTGCAGAGTTTCCTCCCCCTCTATTTTTCAAATGAGATGTTTGTTCCTAAAGTTTCCCCTTATTTATCCTGTGATGTTTTCATGCCCCTGGTACATTGCACAGTGCATCACTAGGCCTTGGAAAGGATGCACAAGCACAGCTGCCAGCTGAAGAGTTACTCAAAGACATAAAGAGAATGAAACTTAAAATGCACAGCTGTGGGCAGTATGTGGCCAGGCAAATGATGGGCTCAAGAGCCATACAGACCTGAGTCCTGGCCCCACTTCACCTTCACCTTGGCAGTTTATGTAGCTTCACTGACCTTCAGTGTTCTCATCTGTAAAATGGGAATCATGTCTGTGCTCTACTTTAGGAGACAGAGTCATGGTCAGGGGCCCTCTTGGCATCTCTCATTCTGCTGGAGAACTTCCTTGCCTGGTAGCCTCAGAAAACCTGTGAAGAAAAGTAGCCAGCTGCTAAAAATACGAAACATTGATTCCACCTCTGGGAAAGGGTTGCTTGCTCCATTTTAACCACCAGCATCCTGTTGAACAGGCGGCGGCAGTGTGGCCTCCGGCCCCCTGGGAGCCGCTCCAGCGCTCATTGCTTCTCTCACAGGTGTCTGCAACGTGGACCATCAGAACAAAGCTGGCTATACAGCTGTGATGATCACCCCCTTGGCCTCAGCCGAGACTGATGAAGACATGGCTGTAGTCTGGAAGCTCTTAAAAGAAGGAAATGTGAACATCCAAGCTACCCAGGTAGGAGGTGTGAACCTGATCGCCACCGTAATAAATGATGCGGGAACCTCCCAGGTTTATTCTGCCCCTAGGGTGAGAAATTAAGGCCAAGGCTTCCAAATGGCATCTGTCCAAAGCCCGATCATTTGGTTTCCTCAGAAGCTCCTGAGACCCAGACAGGCTAGGACAGAGGTCAGGATGCTTGTAATCTGTGTCCCAGTCTGAAATTGAGCAAATTCCATCTGGATTCAGCTTCTTGAACCAAATGTGTCCACAGTTAACACCTTCAGAAAGCATTTTCAAATTGGCTGCGCTAGGTAGCCCCGGCAGGTGATCCACCTTAATCACAAATTACAAAGCAATGTAGTGTTGGGCTGCTCAGCCTCTGGGCTCTTCTTGAGAACCGAGTAGGGATATGGTTCTAACCCTACAGGGCTTTGAGTTAGAAAACACTCCATTACCAAAAGGCCACTTTACCCATCTTTGGCCAATACAAGAATAAGCAGGGTGCACTCAATCCTCTTTTCCCCCCTAGCATGATCGTAGATGGTAGACTAACTATCAAGAACTATAGGGGTCTGAGATTTTACTTTACTTTGAGGCTAACAAGTCAGCATGCTGTGGTATCATGGATCCTAGCAGATGACATGAGATGACATGTGCTAGGGACAAAGGACCGAGAGTTATAGCAGTAGTAGCAGTGACAGCATTGGTATTTACACCAGTTCCCTGAAACCCAATTCCCCATATCCCTCCGGGAGGGGGGCCAGATCCCTGTACACAGAGTGGGCAGTGTTACTGGAGAGGATCTTTGAGTTTAGGGAACCCGAATCTTTTATATTGATCAGTAAGCCTGTCCACCCTCTGTTCTGGAGGAGACACTCTATCTTCCAAAGCTGTTCACCGTACAAGCATCCTTAAAAAGATAGTCTAAAACAGGGGGGCAGAACGTGCCTCACTCGTAAGATGTGCATGAAGCCAAGAGACTCATGGAAAATTGTCTCCCAACAATACGTTAACCTCCACCCCACCCCCTCCAGTCACCGAAGTGATTGCACACAGTAACCAAACCTGATGGCAAAGTCACTGCAGATTTTACCTAATGGCCATCCTATTGATGTCAAGAGGCAGACATTTGTAGGTCACCTTCTGGTTTTCAAAGTTTTTCACTTACAATGCCTACCCCACAGGACTCAAGCGGTTTTCATTTTGATATTTCCTATAAACATTAATTTTTTCTAAATTGTCCTTGATCAAAATCAACACACACACACACACACACCCTTTTGTTTTTAATTTCCAGAGGAGAAACTGATGGTCTAAGAGGGTAAGGGACTCAGTTCAGGTCATCAAAGGTGGGGCAGGAATTCATAGCTACAGCTGCTCCCTTCAGTGCCCCTGGGGCCTTTATGTAGGAGGAAAGGTGCCTGTATCAGGTTAAATGAGAGTGAGGAGGCTGAGTGTCTCCAGAGATAAACTACTTATATCTTCTCATGCCCCCAGGGGCAGCCCAGCATCTGGCATATAGCAATGCTCTGTAAATGATCATTAAAGTAAATGTATTGAACTGGCCCAACAGGGAGGTGATGAAGGATGTGCCCTGAGTCAGGCTGAGGGGCAGGCATGGTGACAATCTGCACGTCATCTGCCTTTACCCTTGGAGGGAGAAGTCTGGATGGAAACCTTGTGATCTGGTTAGTTCAGTAAACAGCCATTGCCTCAGGACTGAGGATGAGCCAACTAAGAAGCAAACAGACTTTTCTGGAAAGATCTGTCTGAGCTCTAGAGAATGGAGACCAGGACACCTAATGAATATTCCTGCATCCTGAGCATTTGCCATATGCCACCCGTAACCTTCATAATGATAATGATAGCCAACACTTACCGAGCATGTGCTATGCACTCAGCTCTCACAACAACCCGGGGGAGGGCGGGGCGGGGGGGTAAGTAATATTGTTAATCATTTCCACTTTACCAGACAACAAAAAGTCACCAACAAGTTAACTTGTCCAGAGTCACATAGGTAATAAGTGGCAGAGCCAGGATTTTTGTGATTCCACCCCCCTCCTTTTCTTTTCTCTAAGTGCCAGGACTCTGGGCAAGGAAGTACAATCCATCAGTGATAGCGGATTGGCATTTTAATCAGTGAACACATCAGAGAACACGTTTTAGCTCTTTTTACTTGTAAGACACAGTGCCTAGAGCCCTGCAGGATCTGAAAGAAGAGAAAACATGGTCATTGCCTCATTTTTGCAACTGTACAAAGTCTGATGTTCTGTCAGAGGGACAAGCATGACCCCCCTGGAATGCAGGAGAGCCATGAGGATAAATATAATCAAGTCCCGTAAGAGGACTATGTATGCACAGGAAAAGCTATGAGAAATGATGGTCAATTTGTAATCAGAATTACTACTATATAATATTATATCTTATTTGATTCCTACAAGATCCCTGTGAGGTACATAGGACAGATCATTATTATATTAATTTTTAAGAAAAGAGAAACCAAGATTCAGGGAGGACACATGGATGAGGCAGCCAGGATCATGCACTTAAAAACAGCAGAGCCGGAACTCGGACTCCCTCACTTTCTGACTCTCATTCATTGCCATGTCCACCGATGATTAGGGGTGTAAGTCATTGTCAGTGGGTGTAGATGAGAAATGACCACAGGACCATGCAAGATCTTGAGACAAGAGGGGTTTGGGTGTCATTAAACTGAAAATCCCAGAGGCATTCACAGCAGAGCTGGAGGAGACCATGCTGGGACAGGTGGTAAGAAGTCATGGTATTGAAATAGTCAGCCCTTTATTTATTCTATCATTCAGTACTTACTAGGTGGTAGGCAGTGGGGAGAAAGAGATTTTAAAAAAGACAGTCCCTGCCATCAACAATTTCATTCCAGAGAGAGATTGACAGGTTATAACACCAAGTAGTAAGTGCTGTGTTATGAATGCCATGCCTGGTTATATTGATCAAGGGCTTTAGAGAGGATGTAGCATTAGACTAGTGTCTTAGAAAATGAGGAGACATTTGCCAGGTGTTGAGGGATGTGTCCCGTGCCAAGGGCAGAAGAGAATTCTGGCCATTGGCCATTTTCTGGAGAAGTTCCCCTGAGCACACCCAGGCAGGAGAGGAGTCCTTCTCGTTGGCAGCAGTCTCAGCCACCTGTGGCCTGTTGTGCAGGGAGGGCAGACGGCGCTGATGCTGGGAGTCAGCCACGACAGGGAGGACATGGTCCGAGCGCTGCTGAGCTGCCAGGCAGATGTCAACCTGCAGGACCACGATGGATTATCGGCCCTCATGCTGGCCTGTCGCCATGGCAACGCCGACATGGTGCAGCTGCTCCTGGCACACCCAGCCTGTGACAGTAGCCTGACAGACAAGGTAAGACTCACGGGCATTAACAAGAAGGGGTTTCCCTTCCTGAAAAGCGCCTTGCCAGCCAGCAGAAGCCCAGGAACCACATGGCAATAGTGACAGAACCAACCTCAGAATTGACCTATTGTGGGGTTATATGAGATAATCCATGGTAAATGTTTGGAGCCTTGGATTTGGGAAACCCCAAACCCTAGCCTTTCATACCATGAGCGAATGTGCCTCGGCCTGGCCTAAGCCCTGAACTTCACCTGATCATGACAGTAAGAGCATGTGGGGTTTAAGGCAGCCGCATGGGTGGAGAGCCTCTGCTGTTCATGTACAGGAATGTTCATTGTATAGGAATGTCCCCTTGACTATCCAAAAGGCTGGATGAAGTAACCGAGTGTAAATTACATCCACTCTTTGACAGTGATCTCCTTATAGAATAACCCATTTCATCAAGCTAACCTGCTTGAAGTTGCAATGCTCGACACATGCTTCTTAAGTAAACTTTGTATGGTGATGGCGGTGATAATGGCTCCTATGTATCAAGTGCTCTCTTTGTGCCAGGCCCCATACTAAGCATTTACCATGGACCATCTCATTCAAACTCCACAACAGCCTTATGTTAACTTATTGATGCCACTCATTTGCTCACAAGAAAATGGAAGCACCGGGTGGTTAAGAAGCCTACCCAAGCTCATGCAGCAAGTGGAACCCATCTACATCATGTTCCTAGGCCCAAACTCTGAATTAATGCATCATCGTCTTTGTTGTCACATTGCGGGTCCATGTCTTTGGTTCCCTGTTGGATCCTCGCACCTAGCAGTGTCTGCCACGTATCAGGTGACTAAATTAACAGTGAACTGAATGAACCCCAAAACTTCAGAGGTCAACTATCAGGATGTGATGCTGTGCTTGATCATTGCAGCAGGTAATGTTTCTGGAATACTCATAGGAACTAAATTTTTCCCCTGCACTAATTCTCAATAGTCCAGTGAGGTAGATAGTGCAATCCCCACTTTTTTAATCATAAGGAAACACAGGCCTAGAGAGTAGCTATCATAAAGCCACAAGTTGCTGATCTTCAGCTTAGGGATTCAAGCTCTGATTTTTTTTTTTTTTTTAAGATTTTATTTAATTATTTTTAGGAAGAGGGGAAGGGAGAGAGGCAGAGGGAGAGAGACATCAATGTATGGTTGCTTTTCACCTGCCTCCAGCCACAGACCTGACTGGAGACCTGGCTTGCAACCTGGTACGTGCCCTGGCTGGGGAATCGAACCTGCAACCTTTGGGTTCACAGGCCGGCACCTTACCCACTATGCTACCAGCCAGGGGTCAAGCTCTGATTTGACTGAAGTATTCTTAATGTTGGCACTATAATTCACTGCTTTCAACAGACTTCTGTATAAGTTCTTAACATACACAGTTAAAAAAGAATGAAGGCCTGGGGATGGGCAGAGAGCCCTGTCTGCTCAGGGATGGAGCCTCTGACTAAGCCGCACCTGCACTACCCCAGCTTTTCCCTCAGGGATTCAAGCTGCTGGGTCCCTGGCATCACACACCAGGAGGCAGACACTCTAGTTCAGTTCCAGGACCCAGTCCACCCCGAGGCTGCTTCTGAGATAATTAGACAACACAGCCATGTCCTTCCTCTGAGCTCATTCTTCCCCTGCCGCTTTGTTTGGCTCTGCTGGGCTGCAGAGTTGGTTTTGTGTGTAGAACCCAATGGCAGCTGGACTCCATCCTGGTGCGCAGAGAAAAGACTGAAGCGTTTGAAGCTGGGTGTGACCCCTTCCCACCTGCTTCTGTAGACTTTCGACATTTTAGGAAGTAATTGCCTCCATATACAGTAAAGTAGAAAACACACTACTGGGGTCTTAGGTGCCCGTCTGCCTAACGAAGCCCTTAACACTTATGCAACAAAATGTAAAAATACTCACCCGATGTTTGCTAAATAAGGATCAGAGGGAGCAGCCTCAGGTTTTGCCTGCAAATGGGTTACCAAAATAGTGGTTTCGGAGACAATTAGGTTTCAGAGTTCTGGGTATGCAAGGGAGCTCATTCGTGAGAGTGTGCTGAAGTAGCGGAAAAAAGATCTGGGTATCGTGTACGAGGAGTTAAAAATATGCATGTCCTTCCATGCTGAGAGCCCACTTCTAAGAGTGGGTCCTTCGAAAATAATTAGAAATGGGAAAATGCTTTCAGCACTTAATTTATGATGATGCAGACTTGGTACCACTTGCGTCTCCAACAGAAGGGAAATAGCTTGGTAAGTTATAGAATATTATGTGGCCAATAAGAAAAATTATATGTTCTGATGAGTGTGTAAGAATGGGGAAAAAATCATACAGCATACCTAAGTTCAAAATACAAGCAGATTTAAAATTGATAAACACTATCATTCCTGTGTTTATAAACCAATCACAGATTTGCCTAGGAGAAAAAACTGGAGGGAGAGCTACCAAAATGCTAATTTTCACTTGGATCTGTGTAATGGAATAATGGAAGAGTTATATTCTTTTCCCAAGAGTGAATGTTGTTTCTGTGGAAGGAGGCCTGTTTTTCATGATTCTCCTGCCATTTGAAGCTCCTCTTCTCCTAGGGTCCCTGGATGCTTGGGATAGATTCTGTGTATGCCCTGTGTATATCCCCTCTTCTCAATTCACCGTTTCTTTCCTGTGCAGGAGGCAGACAGGACAAAATTTGTTTCTCCTTTTCTTTCTCCCCTATAGGCTGGCCGAACAGCTTTGACCATCGCTATGAACACGCCTGCCCACGTGGAGATTGGAGGGCTTCTGCAGGCCCATGCAGAGCAGGGCAGGTCCCTGGGGCCATAGGGGCTGTGGAAAAACTGGCATCCAGGAACAAAAGGCTCCTTCTCTGGACTCCTCCTTCGCCCTTGGAGAGGGCACGGGTCACAGCCAGAGAGTCGCCACTCAAGAGGAGAAGCTATGTCAAACATGCATATACATTCCTGTTGTACAATTCTGCTCATTAGGATGCTTTGTAGTTCTGCCTTAGGCCAAGCCCCCAGACAACTCAGGCTGCAGATCAGGGCACAAGGTGCAGGGCGCTTTGATGTCATCGAAAATCCCAAATACCTTCAGCCTGGAATTCCTCATGACTCTACCCTTTGTAGCATTGCTTAGTGAGCTGGCAGGCAGGAGCACATTAGAAAAACAATACTTTTTTCATGGAGTTTTAAAGTGCACCATCTTTTTTGTTTTTTAACCAATTGTATAGGAATGTCCCCTTGACTATGCATGTCTAGAGAGGATGGGGGAGATTTATAGTCATCCTGGCAGTCCTTCTCTAGAAGACCCTGGGGAATCACCATGCAGACAAGTGAAACTGAACAAACTCCATCTGGGGCCCTGGCTCACTTACGGTGGACCAAGAAATCTTAAATTCAGTCAAGGTAGAAAGAAGCGCACCGGCATCAGTGCTAGGGTATACATCTTGACCATTTGTGAGCCATCAAGGGGCTCCAGTTGGCTCCAAAGAAATGGAAATTAATTAGGGAATACAGCCCAGTGATAAGCACACCACATGTATTTAGGAAGAGTCAGTGATGTCTGAAAAAAAGCAAATGAATCAGAGTATCCTCCTGGGGATGGGTTCTTGTCATCCAGAAGCCACCACATTTCCTCCATTACTGTAGTCATTGCCTTATGGTTCTCCCAGCTCCTTCCAGCCCTTATGAGCAAACTGGAAGCCCCAGAAGGCTCTGAGGTTTCCAAGACCCCAGACTGCAGAAGCTTCAACCATGGGATGCATAAGGGTGTGGGCACAAGGCAGGACAGGGTCTCCCTGGGGCTGATACCTCTCTCCCCTGGACAGTTCTTTCTTAAACTCCCATAATCCCAGGGACCATGTGTAAGTGGCTTCTATTCAGTAATTCTGTATCACAGGGTTTTCTGCAAATTTGTTCTCTTTCTTTCTTTTTTTCTTTTTCTGTTTTTTCATTGTATGGTTACCTTTCACCTGCCTCCAGCTATAGACCTGGCTGGAGACCTGGCTTGGCAACCCTGATTATGTTGCCCTGGCTGGGAATCGAACCAGCAACCTTTGGGTTCGCAGGCCAGCACCTTATCCACTGTGCCTCCAGCCAGGGCTGTGTTCTTAAAGTCTCTTGCACACATCACCTTTTATGAAAAAGACAGTTTGGTGAGGCGCACAAGGGAAACACAAACGCTTGAGATCTCTTTTTGACTGAGATGCCAGTTTGCTTGGTGCCTCTTGGGTGAATCACAAAACCTCTTTGGGCCCCAGTTTCGTCGTCTTTAAAAACAAAAATTATGTGCTTGCTGCAGCAGCACACATAGTAAAAAATGAAAATTATACAACCCACCTCCCGGAGATGCTGTGCAACACACAGCTGATGGAAGTTCGGGAATCCATTTTAAACCCATGAAGATTGCATACAGAAGTTTTCCGTTGGGAATCATAGGGGAGCTCACAGTTCCAGACCAGGACAGTGGCATGTGATGGAGTTGCTCAGAGGTGGTGAGAATGAAGCAAATAATAAGGTAAAAATACTTTAAATGGGTTTATTTTAACCTCAAAGCATATTTTAAAAGCAAAACCCTACTTTAATAAATATTCTGCTCCAGTGCTTCTCAAACTCTCATATGCACAGATCACCTGATTGCAGTAGGCCGGGAGGGGAGGAGTCTGAGAGTCTGCATTTCTAGCCAGTTCCAGGGGGATGCCAAGGCTGCTGGACCACACCTCACTTGGAGTAGCAAGTCTCTGGCCTATGACTGTTTGTATATTAAAATGCTGCCCCTCAATCTTTTATCTCAAAGTTTCTTTGCATTTCTCTGCTCCTGGTTCTTGGGAACTTGTGTTATTTGCTATTATGGTTCTGCTGTCAGCAGTAGGGGGTCCATGTCCTATGTTCAGATGGTCACTTCACCATCTACTTGGGAACACAGAGTGGTGAGGAGGAAGCCCAGAGTAGTGCAGGGGAGTCAATAACAGGTACCAGAGTGAATCTGAGGAAGTCAAAGGAGGCTTCTGGGAAGGGGAGGTATCAGAACTGAAAATAAAAATTAGTGGGTGTCACCCCAAAAATGAAGAGGAGTAAGAGGTGAGGTGAGGTGCCAGTGTGCCAGGAGAGAAACCAATGCTGCCAAGGATGAAGGGTGAGAGCAGACATTTGGGGACCTTCATTCAGTTTAATAGAATTGGCACAAAGAGTTTGAGTCAGGCACTGAGATAAAAGGATAGGTTTGAAAGAGATAAACTGATAAAACATGGGGACCAGATTGATTATAAAGTGCCCTAAAGTTACGATAAAGCTTTATTCCATTAAAAAATTTTTTTTTTCCTTAATAAAGACTTCATTCATTATTTTTAGAAAGGCAAAAGGGAGGAAGGGAGGGAGAGAAACATCAATGTATGGTTGCCTTTCACCTGCCTCCAGCCACAGACCTGGCTGGAGACCTGGTTTGCAACTTGGTTATGTGCCCTGGCTGGAAATTGAACCTGTGACCTTTGGGTTCACAGGCTGGCACCTATCCACTTAGCCACAGGCCAGGGCTTTAAAGCTTTACTCTAAAGGCATGGAAAGCTACTGAAAACCAGATTTATGATAGAGAAATTCATCCAGCCCTCATTTTAACACAGATTTATCAGGTACCCACTCCCTTCTAAGTAGTTACCATGTTTGGGGCTAGGGATATATGATAGCCAAGGTAGACACAGACCTTTCAATCTAGCAGGGAAGGAAGACAAGTCATCATGGAACAATGTGATGTATGTCATCACGACTAGGAAAGGACAGGTGCATGAGGATACATAGGTGGGACCCTCTGAGGGTGGGGAGGGGCCCAGGAGGGCATCCCAAGGAATATTTTAGCTATCTGAAGGATGAATAGATATTAGCCAGGCAAAGAGGAGCAAAAGAAGAAGCTTGCATAAAACCTCTAGGCAAGAGAGACACACTGATTTGGGCAGTAAAAGAACATAGGCAAATGGAAGGAAAAGAGGGAGGGAGTGAGGTGGGGGAGGAAGGGAGGAAGGAGAGGTTGGTTGCAAGGTGGGGCCAGAGAGAAAGCCACTGTACTAAGTTTGGAACACAGGAAGTGATGCTCAGATTTACATTTTAGAAAGAGTATTCCAGTATGGGATGAGTGACATCCAACAAGCATTCGTAGACAATCTGTTCTGGGTCCCGGACTCTGGAGTTCATGGTCCAGTGGAGGAGACAGATGCAGGCTGATGAGGACAATGGATAGGATGAGGAACGCTGGTCTGAAGGGTGAGGTGATGGAGACAGACTCGCCCTGAGGTAGTCAGGGAAGCCTCTCACCAGAGGTGGTTTGGGCTAAGCCATAGGAGATGGAGGAAGAAGTGGGGCAGGGAATTCTAGTCTAGCTAGAACAGCAAGGTACGAAGGTGTGACATGTGAAAGATTACGGGCTGACTGGGCAATGGAGAGAATTACAAAATGAGTGTTGTTTAGGTTGCAGAGGGCAAGCGGCTGAAGAGCTGATTTAAGAGGAACATCAGTAGATTGCGATTAGGAATTCGGATTTAAGCCTATATAACTTGAGAGGACACTGATTTGTGCATTAAAAGAACGGAAAAATAAGGATGGAAAGAAGGAAGGGAGGAGGAATCAGGGACCTCTTTGAGAACTTGAAGGTCTCTCTAGAAAAATGCACTTAAATTGGCAAAATCTGCATGTAATTTCAGGAATTCAGAAATCTGCAGTTAAAATCTCATAGCTACAGACAGTGGGGAGCCACTGAAGAATTTCTAAACAGCGCCAGATCAGATTTGCATGTGAGAATGTTCACAGAGGGCTGCTGGAGGGAGAGGCTGGAGATGAGGGGTCAGTTGGGAGGGTGTGCTGAGGCCCTGGGCACAGAGTGGTCAGGGCCTGATCCACGGTGGCATCGGTGGCATCGTGGGGAAGGGGGTCCTGTGGGGATGCGCCAGGATGTGATGACAAACCAGAGGGTGGAGAGGGTCAAAATAAGCGAAGGAAAATGGTGATGCCACTGTCACCAATAGCTATTCTTCTTTCGCTCCTTAATGACAGAATCCCCAACTTTTACCTGGACACATGACCACCCAGAATAAAGGTGCCATCTCCCAGCTGCCCTTGTAGCTTGACTGGCCATGTAACTCAGTTCTGGCTGCTGGGATGTGAGTAAAGGGAGGTAAGCAAACGTTAACTCCTATGTTCAAAGGAAAGGGAAATACACTTTCCCCCGGCCCACTGGCTGGGACCTATAACAACAATCCAGCTTGATCCATGAAGATGCAGCCAACATCCTAGGGATCACACAACAGCAAGTTACACTTGAAAGAGTTTAGGCCTCAACACCACAAACCCATCAAATCTGCTCTGGACTGCTTATTTCCCATTTGATATGGAATCAAGAAATAATCTTGCCCTTCCTGGTGTGGCTCAGTTGGTTGGGCATCGTCCTTCAAGGTGAAAGGTTGTCTGCTCCTTTCCCAGCCAGGGCACAGGCCTGGGTTGTGGGTTTGATCCCCGGTCAGGGTGCATTGGAGAAGCAACTGATTGTTTCTCCCCCTCTTTCTCCCTCCCTTTCTCTCACTCTAAAAATAACAATATTTTTTTTCAAATGAGAGAATTAACTTATATAAACCATCGTACACTTGGCTTTCTGCTACAGTAGGAGTTGGACAAATGTACCCAGCATCCCAAAGCAATCTCAAGGATCTAATGCTATGGTTAGTGAGTTCCAGGGTGGATAAGTTTGGGAAGGCTTTCAGAAAGAGCATCCTTAAAATATAAATAAATAAAATTTATATTTAGAGAGAGGGGAAGGGATGGAGGAAGAGAGGGAGAGAAACATTAATGTGAGGTTGCCTCTCCCACCCCAAGTCACAACCCAGGCGTGTGCTGTGACTGGGAATCAAACCAGTAGCCCTTTGGTTCTCAGGCTGGCGCCCAACCCACTGAGCCACACCAGCCAACGCTAGAGCATCCTTTTATATCTCCTCACAGTGCCAGCCCCTTTTTGATGCCCACAGTGGAATCACCCAGCCCACCACCCCACAAAAGGTACAGCCTGGTGTTGCCCTACAATACTCCTGAGCACAGGCTCTGCTCCTCACAGCAGCAAGTCCTTAAGCAAAACAGCACCAATGAACTAGCCTGGTGTGGAAATGCGGGCATTTTAACCCATTTCATCAGCTGAGAAATTTGAATGGGGAAACATGCAGAATTTTAGGCAGTAACAGTGGGTTATGGTTAGAGTGAGAGGTCAGGAGATAGAGTGAGGCATGAAAAAAGATGTAAAATTTGCATACATGGAGGTGAAACAGGTTGAGTATGAGCAAGGAGCAGCTGAGTAAAGAAAAGGAGAGAGAAGAATAAGCCTACTGAGCAGACCCCTGAGGACTGCCTGTGAGGTCTTGCTTTTCTAGGAACACCGCTTCTCAGCCCTCTCCACCATCCACTTGACTACAGCAGAAGCTGCCACATTCCTACAAGAAATGTTGGTCCTTGCTCATCAAAGGATAGACCCTGGACATGACCAGGGTTGGGCCAATCAGAGCCTCCCCCAGGAATTCTGGAGCTGGGACTCAGGAGAAGACACTAGTCTCCTCATAGTATCTAGGTTATAACATGTGGATCTCAGAAGCAACTTACTACGGGCTGGTTCATGCTTGTAAACCAGGAAGCAAAAGGGACTCTTCAGCCAAAAAAGACTGCAGCAGACTTCCTGGGTTCACCAGAGCAACCCTAGTTCTTTCCCCAGGGCCCAGAAGATAGCCGGCCTTCAGTTCCACGACTACCCTACTTGCTTGCTTTCTAGTCTCCTCTCCGGGCTGTGTAGCTTGGTGTCTGGAATCTGTTATTTCCGGTGTTGATTCCTATTTGGCCACTCAGGCTTTTGATCTATAAACCAGGGTATAATATAGTTCCTTTCTTTTGTTCTTCTGCGTGGTTAATCAGATAAGGTATCTACACAGTGCTTGGCCCCTATGACAAAGCTCACTGTAGAGTACTTCCCCTTTGTCCGGCCATTTGGTCCTTTTCGTTAGTTCTGGCCCCATAAAAATAGCAGCTTGCCTCCTCTGAGTACTTAGAACTACCCAGCCATCAGTCTTCAGGGCATGGCATGAAATCATTTACTCCTCACAATACCCCAATGAGGCAGGTTAATATTATCCCTGTTGTACATATAAAGGAACTAAAGCACAGGGAGGGTAAATAACTTTCAAGGCTGCACAGCTAGTGAACTGATCTGGGATTTCAAGCCAGATCCGGCCTTGGGATTACACACCCTGCCTGCTGTACATCTGGAGCTCTTGCTTCCTTGCCAGTGACCCAAGATATGGAGGGGTGCCCAGCAGCGGGGGTAGACGTTCCCCAGGAAACACAGCTGCTTCAGGAACTCAGCATTATGTCAGTGGCTGACCTGCAGATCTAGCTGGGTGGCCCCAGGACAGAGAAGACACATAGGCAGTGTTTGGAATTGGAGTAGCTAAGGGGTTGGGGCCTCGGCATCCTGAGGAAGCAGCCTCCTGTCCAGGATACAGATGGTCTGAACCCCACATTGCCTCAACTGCCCTCCTCAGAAGGGAATTCCCCACAATTCCAAATCAGTTCTTTCACTCCCTCTTCCATCCTGAGAGATGGGCCTGGAACAGAGGGAGGGAGCCCAGCCAGTGATGGGGGTGGGAGAGGGGGATCCAGTCCACATTCCTCTCCCTGGTCCCCCACATTCTTCTGTGTTCCATGAGAGAAACAGTTTCTGGGTCTTTGCTGTGAAGCCAATAAAACCATTCTGTTTTTTTTTTTTTTTTAAAGATTTTATTATTTTTCAGAGACAGGGGAAGGGAGAGAGGGAGAGAAACATCAATGTATGGTTGCCTTTCACCTGCCTCCAGCTACAGACCTGGCTGGAGACCTGGCCTGCAACCTGGTTATGTTGCCCTGGCTTGGAACTGAACCAGCGACCTTTGGGTTTGCAGGTCAGCACCTTATCCAGTGCCACCAGCCAGGGCTGACTGTTTTTGACTGGGGAGTTGGGGGAGGACATTCTCCAATTCTATTGCCTTAGAAGTGGGGTAGTTCCGACCCTCTTTTCTCCCTAGAAGGAAAAACTAGGGAGGAAACTGTTAAGACTCTCCCCTCCCTCATTAACCCAGTAGTCAGATCAGAAGCAGGAACAGAGCAAAGCTCAAGGCTTTGGGCGTTCTGCCTGCCAGCAGGGGACAACCCACCAGCTTACTCTTTATCCCTGCAGCTCAGGTCTGTGGGGGACTGGGTTCCCCATTTCCAAGCAATTCTCCAACACCATCTGGGTGTCCTACCATTCAACTAAGTTCTGACACTACCCAGGTATAGCATCAGGGCCCACAGATGAAGGGTTCAGTCCTATAACGATGCCCCCACCCCACACCTTCCATTACCAACTGCAAGTCCAAGTTGACACCTGTGCTCCTGATCAACGGGCTGTAAACTGGGCCCCCTCCCTGGGTTTCGGTAATTTGCTACAGCAGCTCACAGACAGAACTCAGAGAAACACTTGACTTACTATATCACTGGTTTATTGTACAATAAAAAGACCCAACTCAGAACAGCCAGTCAGATGACACGCAAAGGGCCAGGCGTGGGGGAAAGACATGGAGCTTCCATGCCCATGACAGGAGCTCCATTCTCCCTGAACCTCCCCTCGCTTACCAACCTGGAAACTCTCCAAACCCTGTCACATTGGGTCTTATGAGGGCTCCATGACATAGGCATGGTTGATCAAATCCCTAGCCATTGATAACCACCTCCAGCCCTTCCACTGGGGGGCGGGGGGCACAATGGGAAGCTGCAGCCCTCTAGTCACCTGGTTGGCTCCACTACAACCTGCACCATCTTCAGGTGCTTTCCAAGATTGCCTCATTAACATAAAAAAAAACCACCTTTACCACACTCATCACCTGGGAAATTCCAAGGGTTTAGGAGCTCTGTGCCACAAAGACAAACATACCAACAGGCTCAAGCAGGTAGGTGCCTGAGATCTGACTGGGCTGTCCCACTCTCCCAGAGTCCACCATGATTCGTGTGCTTGCTGGTGGGCTGTCACAGATGGTTGCCTCTCCCACCACCCTCCCGGTCTGTGTGCAGCCTGGGAGCAGGAGGCCTGCCCTGCTGTCACAAAGCAAGTACCCTGTGCCATAGACACCAGGCCACATGAGCAGGTCTATCAACATGAGTGCTGTCGCATGGCGGAGAGGTGCCTGGGAGGGCACAGCTTCCGGTTTTGAGAGACAGTGATGCATCTGGCCCCAGACCAAAAGCGCTCATCTAATTTCTAAGCAGACAGGACACCAGGCCTGATTTGTCTAGAAAGTGTTGGAAGTGGGAGGTGGGGGGATTATTAGTTCACCGAGGTCCTAAAAGGCATTTTAAACATATCATCTCATGGGAAAGGGTGGCAAATCCAGAGTTATTCTAAATCAAGTATTTTCAATACCCTAGGAGAGTAAAGGAAATTTGTAGTAAACTTCTGAAATGAAAGAAACATTCCCTGATTTTTTTCCCATCAAGTTGTGTTCTCTTGGACAAAATTTGTTCTCCAAAAGGCACCAGCTACTATTTCCCTCTGACCCTGCTAGGTAAGGTGAAATTTGGCTTTGCGGTGCCAACAATTCTCTCATATTTTGTTAATTGTGCATAAAATGAAAAGACCTGAAAGCATGAAAAGCCCATTCTTCCCTAAACCTTCACCCCTACCAGTGCTCCCACCTGCTCTGGAACTCATTTAGGATTAGGAATGAATGACGGAGTCCTCGAAAAAGAAGGGTCTTCACACACATTCTCCCCTCCCACCTTGCTTTCCCTCCACCAGGTGCAGCTTTGCACCTGGTGGTTCCTTGGAAGCTCAGTGTAGCTCTTGAGTGTCTAAGACTCTGCTCTTCCTGGTCTCCAGATCTGCATCTCAGGCCCCTGTTTTTGCATTCCTTTAAAAGGTTTCATTCCTGACTTTTTCCCTTTCCTCCCTTAGAAGCCTCAGAGTGGCTATGATTACTTTCTCTCATACCACTCCTACCCCTCCTTCTCTGCCTTGTCCACTGCATCGGACAACCTGGTCCTGGCATCTGCCTGAACCTGCTCTGAGCTCATGATGTCCACCCCAAACAAAACTCTTCAAAAGCTCCCCACTGCCTTCAGAAATTTCCTACTCTCTGGCCTTGGCTTTAAGATCCCATGTGTTCTGCTTGCAAACAACCACACTAGTTGTACTCTCCAGCTAAACAATAGCTGTATTTCCCCCTCCTCTGAGAATGTGCTTGTGTATCTTCTGCTGTTAAATTTTCTGCATGTTAATATCATAACCAGGATTCTTATCTATTCCTCTGGGTTTAAGGTACCAAAATACCTTGGAAAGTAAGTAAACCCCCCCAAAACATCTCTAGTGGGTGTGACACCCTATAGATCAATAGATGGAGCATATCCCCTACCTCAGAAAAATCTAGCTCTATTAGCTGCCATAACAGAATAAATAACACATGAATACTCACCTGTTTCAAAAAGTTAGAAAAACAATATAATAAACCCAAAAAATATTAGATAAGGAAAAAATTAGAAGAAAATAAATAAATTTTAAGTCAGATAACAATGGTTAAGAAAATGAGAAAGCTTTAAGGACCAGCAATTCCAGGCCCTGTCTGGTGGCACAGTGGATAAAGCACTGTCCTGCGAACCCAAAGGTCGCTGGTTCAATTCCCAGCCAGGGCACATAACCAGGTTGCAAGCCAGGTCTGTGACTGGAGGTAGGTGAAAGGCAACCATACATTGATGTTTTTCTCCCTCTCTGCCTCTCTCCCTTCCCCTCTCTCTGAAAAATAATAAAGTCTTTTAAAAAATCAAAATAGAGTACCCTCCGCGGTCCTGGCATCTGTCTCTTGCTTCAACAGGGTTTGGACGGAACAGACCTAGGCACACGCCTTTTTTCTACTATTCTGCCACCTTTTTCTAGTCACTATTTTGGAACCACCTCAGCTGCCGAGACCAGCCAACACCATTTTTTGTTTCCTGTTTTTTGTTTTGTTTTTTTTCACCTGAAATCTTCACTGCGGAACAACCATGAGCTCCCAAATTCGTCAGAATTATACCACCGAGGTGGAGGCTGCGGTCAACCGCCTGGTCAACTTGCATCTGCGGGCCTCCTACACCCACCTCTCCCTGGGCTTCTATTTCCACCGCGAGGATGTGGCTCTGCAGGGCGTGGGCCATTTCTTGGCCGAGAAGGGCGAGGGCGCCCTGCTTCTCTTGAAGCTGCAAAACCAGCGCAGTGGCCTCATTCTCTTCCAGGACGTAAGGAAGCCTCCCCAGGATGAGTGGGGTAAAACCCAGGAAGCAATGGAAGCCGCCTTGACCTTGGAGAAAAGCCTGAATGAACCAGGCCCTTCTGGATCTGCACGCTCTGGGTTCTACCCGCACAGACCCTCATCTCTCTGACTTCCTGGAGAACCATTTCCTGGATGAGGAGGTGAAAGTCATCAAGAAGATGGGCGACCACCTGACAAACATCCGCCGGCTAGCCGGCCCCCAGGCTGGGATGGGCGAGTATCTCTTGGAAAGGCTCACCCTCAAGCGTGACTAGGTAGAAGCCTTTGGAGCCCAGAGGCCTCCAAGGGGCCCCTCTGCATTTCCCTGGTATCTGGCTTTTGCCTGAGCCTCTCCCTGAAACCATTAGACACCCTTTTAGCCTCCTGGAACCCCCTCCCATATGTTGGGCCAAATGGAAACAATAAAGCCTTTTGCAGCAAAAAATAATAATAAAATCAAAATAATAAAAATCTTTAAAAAAAATTAAAGAACCAGCAATTCTACTTGTAGGAATTTATCTGAAGAAATCAAAAAATACGTGCATCCCTATGTTCATGGCAGCATTATTTACAAGAGCAGCCTAAGCAGCCTATGGAAGCAGCCTAAGTGTCCTTCAGCAGGTGGTGAGTGGTTAAAAAAACTATGGTAGTCTGGCTGGTAGCACAGTGAATAAGGCACCGGCCTGCAAACCCGAAGGTCGCAGGTTCAATTCCCCAGCCAGGGCATACAACAAGGTCGTAAACCAGGTCTCCAGTCAGGTCTATGGCTGGAGGCAGGTGAAAAGCAACCATACATTGATGTCTCTCTTCCTCTCTCCCTTCCCATCTTTCTAAAAAATAATGAAATAAAATCTAAAAAAAAAAAACAAAAACAAAAAAAGCTATGGTACATATACACAATGGAACATTACTCAGCCATAAATAAGAAAATTTTACCCTTCGCAACAGCATAAATGGATCTGGGGAGTGTTATGCTAAGTGAAATATGCTGCTCAGAGAAAGACATCCCATATGATTTCACTTATGTGAAATCTAGTGAGCAAATGGATGTAACAAGCAAATTAGAGACAGAATAACTAACAGTTCTGGAGGGAAATGGGTTGGGGGATAAAGGGATTGAGCAAAAAATGAAGAGAAGAAAAGAGCAAGAACTCATGGGCATGAACAACAGTGTAGTGATTGAGGGGGGAGGTGAGTATGTGGGGGACAAATGATGATGGAAAAATTAATTTAATTTTTAAAAGACAATAAATGCATTTATAGATCTAAATGCAGGATCACTGAGCACTGAACAATATGGGTATCAGTAGCTAGCCTTAAGAAACAAAAAGTGAAAATGCAAAAACACAAAATGAGGATAAAGGAAAACATGCCCTATATAAAGGAAATATAAATAGGTGTGAGACTATTATGCTACTATAATCTAATACATTTGAAAATTCCAAATAAAATTAATGATCATATATATATATATATATATATATATATATATATATTACCATTTTGGATTGGAAAAAAGTGAAAACCTAGATAAATAAATGGAAAAAATTAAGAAAATTCTCCACAAAAACTAGTTTCAGATCATTTCACATTATTCTTTCATATATTGCTTTAAAAGATATTTTGATTCTGTTTAAACTATTCAAGAGCAAAGAAAAATAATGGAAGTCTCTTAATCATTTTATAAAATTGACAAATCACTAAGAACCTAAAAAAGATAAAATTACAGCCCAATTTTACTTAAAAATCATTTTTCAGAAGGTTCGGGTTAAGAAACTGGTTCAAACCAGCTCTAACTGGACCAAACAGGTTCTAATCAGATTAAACCAGTTTAAACTGAATCAAACTGGTTTGGTCCAGTTCCAACCAGATCTAACCGGTTCCTGCAGATCAAACGAGATCAGATGGGTTCTAGCCATATCAAACAAGCTCTAACCAAATCAAACTGTTATAGATAGGGAGAAAACAAAAACCCCCCACTCTGCAGTTTGGCATGGACAGTGAAGCGATTTTTGCTGAGGTGTTTTGCTAGTGACAAGGGTCTTGGTTACGCAAATGACTTGATTAGTCTTTTACCCCAAGAAGATGGGAGGGGTTTTTGACCATAGAATGGTGATGGAAGAATTTACAGGGCTATGTGACATTTCACAGGTGCCCACAATTGGTCACCCCACCACTGTGTCACAGGCCATCATTACAGCTTAAAATAGGACAGCAGACACGTGGTGGTGCGCTCTCTCTCCTGGACAACCCCATAGACACACAACCTAAGAACTCACCTAACTCATCTGGTTTGAGAAGGGGGAAGAAAGACATGCAGCTTGTGCAGAGATAGGGAATTAGATGTGGTATAAGAGTCGGGGAGTGTGTGCAAGATCACGCCCTAAATGGGTATAGCAGCAGCTGCCGGGAACTTTGAATATATACCTAGAATGCTAGGTTGTTAACGGTTGTGTTTCTGAAAGACAGTACCTTTGGCTTGTCTGTTTGAAAGTTAGCCTACCCTGGTTGGTGGCAAAGTGGATAAGGCCTGTGAACCCAAAGGTCACTGGTTTGATTCTCATCCAGGGCACATAACCAGGTTGCAAGCCAGGTCTCCAGCCAGGTCCAGCTGAAGACAGGTGAAAGGCAACCATACATTGATGTTTCTCTCCCTTTCTTCCTCCTTCCCTCCTGATCCTTCTCTCTGGAAATAACAAATAAAATCTTAAAAATAAAACAAAATAAATTTGTATACCTCTCCTTTTCACTACACTCTGTTATTAAGAGTCATTCCTGGTGGTGGGTGAATTAAAAATGAGGATCCCCCCTCCCAAAGGGTACTGTTACAAAGCCAGTTTAAACTGATTCAAGCCAGTTCTAACCAGACGAAACTGGCTCAAGCCAGTTTTAACTGAATCCAACCAGAACAAACTAGTTCAAATTGGTTTCAAATGCTGGACAGATGATATATATTTTTAATACATTGAATATATTGAATGACCCCTTGTAATAAGTCATAAAATAGTCACATTCTCTCCTTAACCCCTTCTTGGTGGTCTATACATTGCAAATCATTTATTTGGCAGTAATTAAATATTAGGCAAAAACTAATGTCTAAATTAGGGAAGAAATTTAATCTCTCCATCAAATGGGTTCACACAATAAAATGTAAAATTGAAGTATATCATAAGAAAATTCTTTGGAAATGTAAAATAGATATTAATGAGGAAAAAAAGCATATTCAAAGGGAAATGTTTATTAACGATTCATGTTATAAATGATAAAATTCAAATATCCTTTTCTTTATAAAGAGTTCAACTTTTGCATTCTTTTCTATTTAACTATCCTAACATCTTTTTTCCCAGGCTTGTCTATTACTCCCTCCCCAACCCTTTCCTGTCTGTGGCTACACTGACAGATTCACTCCCTCACAAATTAGAAATACCATTATAAATTTTAATACACCTCCCCCCTTTTTTAAACCAACATCTAGATATTTGTAATCTTCCTTTCCCCTTATCCCCAAGTATACTGTTAGCTGTCTATCTTTTGGGATAAAAATATGGCATTTTATTTTCCAGTTTTCCTTATTGGTTTTTGGTGTGGAAGGAAATATATTATGTTTGCACTCATCCTGGATTGCTAAAATGCATCTTCCAGGAATTCTTTCAAAAAGGGTATACGAGAAACAAACTTTCTGAAGTCTTCAGTATCAAAAAATATCTTTGTTTTACCCTCAAAAACAAATGCCAATTTGGCTGGATATAAGATTCTAGGATTAAAACCTTTCGCCTGAAGAACACTTATGATATTGCCCCACTGACTTCTAGCATCCAGAGTATCTAATGATAAGTCTGCTGTCAGTCTGATTCTTATTCCTCTGTAGGTTATCTCTTTTTTCTCTCTGGAAGCATTTAGGATTTTTTCTTTATCATTGCAATTTCCAAATTTCACCAAGATGTGTCTAGGGGTTAATCTCTTTTCATCAATTTTACTGGGTACTCGATGGGCACTGACAATCTCAAGACTTGAATCTTCATTTATGTCTGCGAAGTTTTCTTCAATTATTTCCTTAATTATGTCTTCTGCTCCATTCTCATTATTATATTTTTCTGGAACTCCTATCAAACGAATGTTTAAGCTTCTGGATCTGTCTTCTATGTCTCTTATTCTTTCTTTAATTACTACCTGCTTGGCAATTTCCATTATATCCTTAGAGAATTCATCAATTCGATCTTCTAGATTGTTCATTCTCTCTTCAAGCGTGTCTATTCTGCCTCTCAGAGTATCTACTTCAAGTTTTGTTTCCAAGACTGATATTTCTTTATTTCCAGGATGGTAATTTTTAATATTTCCAAGTTCCTCTTGTATCTCTCTGAAGTTATTAATTACATTTCTTCTAAAGTTTTCTCCCGTTTCTTGTATTAAGTCTGTTTCTTTAGATGTTAGCTCATGTTTCACCAAGTTTTTCTTCTCAGAATCTGAAGAGAAATAACTACAGCCAATTTCTTTAAGTCTACGTGAAGCCTCTTTTTCCTCAGCCTGAAAGGTAGTCTCTATCTTCTCTACTTCAAAGTCCTCTCCTTCCTCCAATGGTAAGAACACTTCCAATTTCTGCTCTAAGTCTTCCTCCTCTCTCTCATATTCTTCTATTTCTTTAGCTAAAACATCCTCCAACTCATCAGTGGTTACTTCAACACCATGCTTTGTATTTACCACCGCACTACAAGACTGAAAGGTTGAATGCTGTTCCTTACCTAATATTGAGGCCTCTTCCTTTTTCTCCAGGTCTGAGACTCTTTCTGCCTCATCCAACTCTGAAGTCTCCTCTTCCTCTAGCCCTGAGGTCTCTTCTCCTTCCTCCTCTAGCTCTGTCGTCTCTTCTTCTTCTTCCAACTCAGAAGCCTCTTGCTTCAGCCCCAAGGTCTCTTTTCTCTCCTCCTGGGCTTTTTTTGCCTTCCACTCTGAAGCCTCTTTGTTGTGAATCACTGAGTTTTTTATCTCCTCTGGTTCAGCAAACTTTACCTCTTTAGTAAACAGGAAGCTCAAGACATCACTGATTGCTCCCCCAGCTCCATGCTTTGAGACTATTAGATTTTCATCCTGGGGAGAAGAGGGGGAGAGAAAGAAAGTCATTAAATTATGTGTCTTTTAAATGAAAAAAGGCTTTCATTTTGTACATGTAATATGACTGCTATTTTGACAATTAGCAAATATTGTTTAAATGATGTGTTCTTGAAAGTTTTTTGGTCCCCAAAGAAGCCAAGTTTCCCCTAGAATCATCCCATAACAACTGCAATTTCTTGCGTAATACTCGCAACAAATTTCTGTGATGTTATGTATACTGTGTTCCTTTTATATTCTCACATGCCCCCAACTAGGTATGGGTCTGGCCATCAACCCAGGCATGTGCCCTGACTTGGAATCAAACCAGTGACCCTTTAGTTTGCAGGCCTGTGCTCAATCCACTGAGCCATACCAACCAGGGTGGTAACAATTTTGATTACTATAGCTTTATAGTGTAGTTTGAAATCAGGATGTATGATGTCTCCAGCTCTGTTCTTTATCTCAATATTGCTTTGAATATTTGAGGGTGTTTTTTGTTTGTTTTTGGTTTCACATGAATTTTAGGATTGTTTATAAAAGATGCCATTGGAATTTTGATAGAAATTTTATTGAATCTGTAGCTTGCTCTGGTTAGTATAGTTATTTTAAAGATACTCTTCCAATTTATGAACATCGAATACCTTCCCATTTATTTGTACCTTCAGAGGTCCATATTATTAAACCAATATTTAAGAATAAGCATTCGGTCTCAGGTGCCTTATCCACTGAGCCACCAGTCAGGGCTTCTTTTTCCCATTTATCATTCTAGCTTTACCTTTAAATACTTAACATATATATATTTTTAATCAATGTCTAGAATATATGCAATCTTCTCTGAAGCAACTCTAAACTATCTTACCTTTCACACACTTCCAACAATAGTCTTAAAAAATAAAGCTTTTTAGGCCCTGGCTGGTGGCACAGTGGATAACGCGCCAGTCTGCAAACCCAAAGGTTGCCCGTTCAATTCCCCAGTCAGGGCACATAACCAGGTTGCAAGTCAGGTCTCCAGCTAGGTCAGTAGCTGGAGATAGGTGAAAGGCAACCACATATTGATGTCTTTCTCCTCCTCTCTAAAAATAATAAAATAAAATCTTTTTAAAATAAAGCTTTTAAATTATTTTTAATGTCATGTTTTTTACAAGAATTTCCTAAAAACTGGTTAGTAGATCAACAATTACATATATTTTATACATAACCTTTATAGAGTTGTATGCTTACCACTTTTTTCTGAATCCCATATCTTCTTCCTTCTTTCTTTACTTTTTCAATTTCTGGCAGTACGCCTTTCAGTAATTCTTTCATAAAAGATTTTTGGCTGATAAATTTGCTGAGGCTTTGCATGTCTGAAAAAGTCCAGATTTTACCATCACATTTAAATGCTAATTTCACCTGGCATAAAATTTTAGGTTCAAAATCATTTTCCCTCAGAATGTTGAAGACATTGCTCCATTGCTTACTAATGTCCAGCGTTGCTGAGGAAAAGTCTGCTGCCAGCGTAAGTATTTCTCCATCTTCTTTGGAGGCTTTTAGAATTTTCTCTTTAATTTTGAAGTTCTGAGGGATGTTTTTCTCTCTCATTTCTTTGAGTAACACATCTTGTCCATGCTCTTTGCCCTCTCCTGTAACTTCTATGTGGATGCTGCAACTTCTGCCTGTGTCATCTACATTACCACCTGTGACTTCTTCCACACTTCCCATGACATTGTGGTTCTGTGATTCATTTTGGAACAGTTCATGACCTAGGCTAGTATTGTGCTCTTTGGCTTTGTCTAATTTGCTACCCAGTTGAATCATTTCTTTTCTTTTCAAGGTCAAATTTCCAACACCCTCAACATTGTTTTCTCCTTCTGTTTTTTCTACCAATCCTGTTTTTAATAAGGCTGTACCTGGCTGCTGTGGCCACTCACTTCTGGTACTGGAGTTCTCTGTATTTATCATTTCCGGTATTGCACTTTTTACTCCTAAAATTTCCTTTAGGTCATTTTTAAGAGATTCCCTTACTTCTTCAACCATTAAGTCCAGATTTTCCATCAAGACTTTAAACTTCTTCATAATAATTGTTGACATGTCTTTGTATTTTAAATCCAATAACTGATCTACCTCAGTTTCTATCAACTGAATTATTTCCATGTGAAAGCTATTTTCTTGTTTCATTGCAAGTCTAGGACTATTTGATTGTGCACTGGACATGGTCAATATGTTATCAAAATTGGATTGTTTTCTATTCCTAAAGGATAATTTTTGGTCTTGCAGACTTGCTGGATGCCCTCAAAGTTGAATATCTTTTAAAAACTCATCTGAAATAGAAATAAATAAATAGTTGTTTACTGAAAAATTCTTTTCACCTGAGAAAGATAAGCCTGGTTAAGTAAACTGTGCAAGTATACTCCATAACAATTTAAGGGTCACTAACAAGATGGGTATATGTACATTAAAACAAAAGAAAAAATCAGAATTCAAAAGTGCATACAATATGATCATTAAAAAACCCACTCAGGTAAAGACTTGAATGTAATATATCAACCAAACAGTAGATAAATATGAATGATGGAAACCAACTGCTTTACCATACTATTAGCTTTGTTACATCCTGTTACTATTAAATTGATTAATTTCAAGAAAATATTTTTTAAAGTGTTCTGTACCAAATTTTGAAAGTCTAAAGGTGTCTTGGGTGGAATCTTACATGAAATGGAGAAACATGTGAGTCCCCTTTTTGATTGCAGAGATTCACATTAAGAATTTTCTTTCCAAACCCAGCTGTTAAGTCAATTCACAATATTTTCCACAGTGCAAATATTAAAACATACCCTGAAGGGAGCAGAAGAGCTAAATTCCATGTCTCCTTCCCCTAACTTAGGTTCTGTATTTGCTTGAGGAGACTCAATTAGGTTGTTCATTTTTGTTTTTAATCATTCTACTATACCACATAAGCATCTAACCTTAAAAGAAAGATCATCCCCATTCCTTCATTATTTAGGTTAACAGGGATGAGAAGTGGGAAAGCACAATATACACTTTGGACAACAGTTGGGATGCCAGTTCCTTAATCGCCTTCTGCAAAGCCTGGAAGGTAATCAAGCTTTACCAGCTGAGCTTACTACCAAAGTACTAACAATTACATCCCACCTGCTGATTCATCACAACTGTCAACACCCAAACTGCTGCAACTTGTAGGTTTAAAAAGAAAAATTACACCGCCTTATGGGGATTCAGTGACTTACAAGAAGGAAACTACAGTAAATAGTAAAAACTGTAGCTGTTAGTTATAGCAAAGAAAAAAAATGGAATTTGTGAATACTGACAGTAGCTCTGAGGAACAGAACCAGAAAACCTCATACACAGCTCATGGAAGGAGGACAAAAAATACATGGCACGGTAATAGAAAACCTTCCTGGACTAGAGTCATCTGATGAAAAATTTCATCCTATTTGGTGCAATGTAAATAAAGGATATACAATACACCTGCATGTATCCTAGTGAAACTTCTGAAGGCAGACACGAACCTTTCAGGTTCCCAGACATTTGTTCACATTTGTTAAGCAGACTATGTGCTAGTTACTGTACTAAATGCTAAAGAAAAAAAATGTTGAGAAAAACATACATGGAACCGACCCTCATGAGAGTCAGCATCTAGGGAGAAACAAATATGCAAGAGTAAATGTGCCAACTTATAAATTAAGGGTCATGAGTCATGAGTGCTAATACAATGCACTGATGTGTTCAAGGAGATCTGGGGGTGTTTTCCTGGGAGAGTGGTTTGAATTGGATCTTAGAAATGAGCAGCAGTCATATAGAGAGCAAAGAATGGCAGAAAGTACATTCTAGGCAGAGGAAAGACTATGAGCAAGGCTGGAGCAAGCATCTGCTGAAAGATAAGATATAGAACAAGGAGGGACATGCAAGGACTTTGGCTTATGCTCGTTATACACTAAAACAAGAAAGACCAAGAAAGAACCAGGTTTTAAAATAAAATCACCAATTTTGTTTGTCATGCTTTTGAGGTACAGAATGTGATCAACGGACTTAGAGCTCAAGCTGGTTTCCGTTCTACCAATGTGTATTTGTGAATCATCTATTCATAGGTGGTTAATTCTGTAGCTAACAAACATTCAAGAAAGAAAAGAAAAATCAAATTAATGCAGGACTCATGAGAAAGAGACAAGCCAGACTAGAGGAAAATACTTGCAAAAGACACATAATAAAAACCTATTATTAAAAATATGCAGCCCTGGCTGGTGGCTCCATGGATTGGCGCCAGCCTTTGATCCCAAAGGTCATTGTTTCGACTCCCAGTCAGGGCACATAACTAGATCTCCAGCCAGGTCTGTAGCTGGGGGCAGGTGAAAGGCAACTACACATGGATATTTCTCTCCCTGCCCTTCTCTCTAAAAATAATGAATAAAATCTTTTTTAAAAATGCTTGATTGGTGTGGCTCAGTGGATTGAGTGCTGGCCTGTGAGCCAAAGGGTCGCTGGTTCTATTCCCAGCCAGGACACATGCCTGGGTTGCAGGCCAGGTCCCCAGGTGGAGGCACCTAAGAGGCAATTATACATTGATGTTTCTCTACCTCTCTTTCTTTCTCCCTTCCCCACTGTAAAAATAAATATCTAAAAATAATAACAACAATAACAAAACCCTCAATAGTAAGAAAATGAACAACCTGATTATGTTATCAGAGAAATGCAATTATGTAAGCAGAGATTAAAACAATGAGATAGTCCTACACATCTATTAGAATGACCAAAATCCAAACTGCTCTCAACATCAGATACTGGTGAGGATGCAGATCAATAGGAACCCTCACTGCTGATAGGAATGCAAAATGGGACAGCCACTTCATATTCTTACAATACAACCCAGCAATCGTATTCCTTAGTGTTCACCAAAGGAGCTGAAAACATACCCACAAAAACAAACAAACACAAAAAGGGGATGGATGTAATACAACAATAACATTTAAAAACAAACAAACAAACAAACAAAAACCCCATACACTAATGTTTTCAGCATCTTTATTCATAATTGCCTAAACTTGGAAACAACCAAGCCATCCTTCAGTAGGTGAATGGGTAAGTAAATACACTGTGTTAACATTCAATGGAATATTACTCAGCACTAAAAAGACATGTACTTAGCCTTGAAAGAACATGGAGGCCCCTAAGGGAAAGAAACCTATCTGAAAAGGCTATATACTGTATGATTTCATCTATATGACATTTCTGGAAAAAAATAAATTATGGAGTCATTGTCCTTTTCATAAAGATGGTACCAAAAGCACAGAAGGAAGCCCCGTCCCTCCCAAAGATGAGGGCAAAGATTTTGAAGGCAAAGAAAGCAGTGTTGAAAGTCATCCATAGACACACAAAATAAGATCTGTACATCATCCACTTTCCTATGGCCAAAGACATTGTGGCTCCAAAGGGTGAGTACCCTGAAGAGAAACAAGCTTGACCACTATGCCACCACTGTGTTCCCCTGACTACCGAGTCAGCCATAAAGACAGAAAACAATGCACTTATGTTCACTGTAGATGTCAGGCCAACAACCACCAGATCAATCAGGTGTGAAGAATCTCTAAGACATTGTGATGGTCAAGGTCAACACCCTGATCAGGTCTGATGGAAGGTATGTTCAACTGGCAACTGGCTCCTGGCTATGATGCTTTGGATGCTGCCAACAAAAGTGGGATCACCTAAACTCACTTCAGATAGCCTATTCTACATATAAAGAAACAAAGCAAAAACAAACTATGAAGACATTCAAAAGATCAGTCATCCACAGGGATACATGGGGAGTGATGATCACTCACAGCACAGACAATTTTTAGGATGGTGAATCTATTCCATGTGATGCATTTGTAAAAACTCATAAAATTTCCCAGCCAGGGCACATAACCAGGTTGCAAACCAGGTCTCCAGTCAGGTCTATGGCTGAGGCAGGTGAAATGCAACCATACATTGATGTCTCTCTCCCTCTCTGCCTCTCTCCCTTCCCCTCTTTCTAAAAGTAATAAAATAAAATCTTTAAAAAAAAAAAAAAAAACTCATAAAATATACAACACTAAAAGTGAACCCTAATGTAAATTATGGACTTGAATGATAGTGACGATCAGTGTAGGTTCATTGATTGTAACAAATGTGCCACTTTGGTGTGAGATGTTGATCAAGGAGTTTGTACATGTTTGGGGATGGGAGTACATGAGAACTCTTGTACTTTCCCCTCAACCTACTGTGACCCTAAAACTATTTAATAATTAAGTTTATTAATTTAAAATAATTACATAAAAACACTGTAACCTAAACTCTGGAGACTGCTACAAAAAGACTAATATAAGAATCACACGATGCCCTGGCTGGTGGCACAGTGAATAAGGCGCTGGCCTGTGAACCTAAAGGTCACTGGTTCAATTTACAGCCAGGGCACATAACCAGGCTGCAAGCCAGGTCTCCAGTCAGGTCCATACCTGGAGGCAGGTGAAAGGCAACCAACCATACATTGAAGTCTCTGTCCCTTTCTCCCTTCCCCTCTCTCTAAAAAGTTAAAAAAAAAACAAAAAAAAAAACAAAAAACAAAAAAACCCAGAATCACATGAGCAGCTAATGCCTCATTAGTGTCATGGCAAAGGAAAGATACCGACAATCAAGTTCAGAAGTTCTTCATGACAT
This sequence comes from Noctilio leporinus, assembly GCA_004026585.1. NCBI lineage: Eukaryota > Metazoa > Chordata > Mammalia > Chiroptera > Noctilionidae > Noctilio > Noctilio leporinus. Next base: position 86,509 of record PVIW01006423.1, read on the forward strand.
AAAAACTGAACCACAGAAAATTAAGGTAGCATAAAATTAAAAGATAAAAATTTCTCTTTGGTATTTAACTGCCAAAGGATATAATTAATCCTTAAATAATTCATTAATGAAAAACAAACAGGAAATTTGAAAATAATGAATGTTAATAACCTCTTGCGGTACACAGTGAAAGTGCTTTGAGGGGAATTTATGCACTTAAAATATTTATAAAGTGGAAAGAATGAAAATTGAGATAAATTCTTACATAAAAATAAAATGGATCCCAAAAGTTGAAAACGTTATAAATCTCAGGTGCAATTGGATCAAATTACTGAGGAAAAGGTACAAATAAATAAGACTCTGAACAGAAATAGGACACAAGCACAGATAAAGCATAGTTCAAAAACAGGAGTATTATTAAGCTTCCACAATTAAATTGAAAAATTGAGGAGCAACTTACTGCAACGTTACCCAAACCCTTCTAAAGGTCAGCAAAAAGGAAAATTTCAGTGCACCCTAGGCCAGATTAACTTCACTAAAAAACCAGAGGACAATGAGTTTTTTCATCAAAATCACATAGATGTAAAAATCTTAAATAAGTAGCAAATTAAGACCAATAGTTTTTTTTTTAATGTTTTTTTAAAATTTTTTTTAAATTTTATTGTTGTTGTATTACATCCATCCCCTTTTTGCTCCCCTCTGTCCCCCCACCCACCCACCCATTCCCCCCAAAGTCAATCCCACCTGTTGTCCATGTCCATGGTTCCTTTATACTAGGTTCTTGTCTAAGCTGCTCCCCTTCTTTGCCTCTACCTCTCCCTCCCCCCTACCCTGTTCCCCTGAC
>PVIW01006424.1:0-87323 GCA_004026585.1 Noctilio leporinus
TTGTATGTTATTTGTCTTTTCTCTCTTGATGCTTTTAGGATTCTCTCTTTGTCTTTGAAATTAGCCATTTTAATAATAATGTGCCTTGGTGTTGGTCTGTTTGGGTTGATCCTCATTGGGACCCTCTGTGCTTCCTGAACTGGATTCATGTTTTCACTCATCATGTTAGGGAAATTTTCTATCATGACTTTTTTGAACATGTTTTCCATTCCTTGTTTCTCTTCTCCTTCTGGTATCCCTATGATACGGATGTTGTTACATTTCATGTTGTCCTGCAGCTCTCTTAACCCCTCTTCAGTCTTGTACAGCCTTTTTTGATTCTCTTGTACTGTCTTGGAGTATTTGTCTACATTATCCTCCAACTCGCTGATCCGGTCCTCTGCTTCCTCTAGCCTACTGTTGATTCCTTCTACTGTATTCTTCAATTCAGAAATTGTATTCTCCATTTTCTCCTGGCACTTATTGATAGTTTCCATATCCTTTTTCATGCTGTTGTAGTTCTCAGTAAGTTCCTTGTAATTTCCCTGGAGTTCTTTGTAATTTCCCTGGAGTTCTTTGTAATTTCCCTGGAGTTCTTTGTAGTTCTCCTGGAGTTGTTTACAGTTTTCTTTGATGTGGCTGAGCTCACTGAGCTTCTCTATCATCATTCTTTTGAATTCCTGATCTGATATTCCAGGTGCCTCTGTTCCATTTTGTGTTCTTTCTGGGGATTCTTCCTTTCCTTTTGGTGATGGACTGATTCTTTTTTTCCCCATTTTGGGTGTCTGTTCTTGCTTGCTCTTTATTTATTTATTTATGTTCTTTCCTTGGGTTAACCTGCTTTGCTTCCTTGCCTTAGTTGAGTACCCTTCCATGATAGGATATTTGTGTAGTTCAATGTTGCCGTCTCCCAGATTTTCTCCACTTGCTGTTCTTGGTATGTCCTTTATTTGGGCTGTCTGGTTGTATTCTGGGCCTGTGGGCTTTTAGCAGAAACAAAAACAAAAACAAAAAAACAAAAAACAAAAACATACACAAAAAAAACAAAAACAAAATACGAAACCAAACCAACCAACCAACCAAACAAACAAAAACAAAACAAAAGAAAACAAAAAATAATTGCAAAAGGAAAAAGAAATAAAAATGATAATAATAATAAGAAGAAAGGGTTTAGATGGCTGTTCACCCTTAATAATCCCTGACTGGTCCAGATGGAGCCTGGACCTGAGGGCTTTTAGCAGAGGAAAAGAAAAAAAGAAAAGAAAAAAAGAAAAAAAGGGAGAAAGTCCCAAGAAAAAGAGAAATCAATATTAATAAAGAAAAGGTTTAGGTTTCTGTTCACCCTTTATGGTCTCTGTTTGGTCCCAGTGGAGCTAGGACCAGTGGGTTTTATCAGGGAGAAAAGAAAGGAGAAAGAAAGAAAAAGAAAGGAAGAAAGAAAGAAAGAAAAAAGGATGGGGGGTGAAAGTCACAAGACAAAGAGAAATCAATATTAATAAAGAAACGTTTTAGCTGTGTGCTGCCCCTTTATGATTTCTGATTGGTCCAGGTGGAGCCAGAACCTGTAGGCTTTACCAGGAAGAAAAGGAAAAGAAAAATTAAAAAAAAAAAAAGAGGAAGGAAGAAAAGAATAAAGAATGGGTTTAGAAAGGCTGAGGAAGGGAGGAATACTTAGATTGAGGACTGGGAATGTGTTATAGCCACAGAGTGAATAGACTTTAATTCGAGAGTAGGGGAGGGTCTTGGGTATTTAGGTGGATTGAGGTATGGGGGAGATTAAGAATATGTGAGCAGTAACTTTTGCAAAGGATATGTTGGGGCTTAATAGTTCATATTGCTCTCGGTATAATTCAGGTGCTTGAGATTGGCAGCAATCCCTTTCCTGATGCTGCCTCTTTTTCTTGGTCAGGACTTTACAGTCTATAGTCTATATTCTAGCCGGGTCTTGGTGCGTGGCAGGGCCTCTGATTGTCACAGTATGGCTGATTCTGAGTGTCAGCCCCCAGGTAGGCTGGGCCTTCAGCAGCCTGGCTGGGTTTTAGGGCTGCCGGTGTTCTGAAGCCCGCAGAGAGCCCCCTCCCACTCCTGGCGGAGGTTCCTGCCCAGGATGCTCACCCAGCACTTCTGCAGGGCAGCCCGCAATTTTGCTGGTCCCTCTGACGACTGGCCCCACCCCTGCAGTTCCGGGAGGAGGCCGTGCCTGTCAGTCAACACTGTCTGGGGTCCACCTACACTGTCCCGCCCTTCCGGGGCGGGCACCACGCCCCCAAGCCAACTAGCTCTCCTAGGAGTCCTTTAAGTGGCCTCTGTGATGAGCCCCTCCCAGTCGTGGGCAGTGCGGCCTTTGTCTCCTGCAATGGCGGGTCAGTTACCCCCGCCACTAGTTCCGGCTCGCTGGCTTGCCGCTTGGAGTTTCCCACGGAGCTTGGGGGCCTGTGTGGTTGCGCAGGGCTGGGCCTCCCCCCTCGCAGGGGCCTCCAGCTGCTGTTTCCCCGGTGGCCCAGCAGCTCCGTTTTCGGCCCTCTCGCCGCCCTTCTGGTGCACTTCCTGCTCCCCCGCTCCGGCTTCCCGCAGGACTCTTCTCCTCTGCCTCTAACCCCGCATGGAGCCTCCTCTCCCTGTTGCCGGGGTGAGGCTCTCACACAGTCCCTCCCCTGCAAGAGTTCAATTCCGGGTTCCCTACGGCGTTCGCCCTCGCTGCCTGCACTTCTCTGTTGAGACTTCCAGTCACCAGCGAGCCCGGAACTGGCCCCAGTCAAACGCACCCCTCTGGGCAGAGCCGCCCCTGCCCAGAGCCGACCTCGGCCCACCGGCCGGTCGGTCGGGAACGCCTCACCCACTGTCCTGCTGGCCTCCTCTGCCTCTGGGCTCTGTTCCCCTGTGTCCAGATGCTGCCCGTTCCAATCCCCAGGGTCCTGAAGACGTCTCACGCTCCTTATCCTGTCCTCTAGCTGCTTTGGTACTCGAGAACACCATCAGCACTGCTCTCTACTCTGTCGCCAACTTCTCTCCTTGAAACAAGATTCTGTGTAGGGTTATTTACCTTGCAAGTAAGTCTTAATATTAAGATGAAAACTACCCTCAAATGTTCCCTAGTATTTCCAAGTGTTGGAATATAGACTTATAATTTTTTCTAAACTTAAGGTTTCCTATTTCTTCAGCAAATTTTTTGATATCCATGATTGTAAGAGCTGGATGTATTTTAAGAAAAAAAGCAATCAGTAAGTTGGTTGCAGAGGTGTTTTAAATTATTGTGGTGTAAAATAACATGAACACCCTGGTGGGTGTGGCTCATTGGATTGGTACCGACCTGCAAACCCAAGGGTTGCTGATTCTATTCCCAGTCTGGACACATAACCAGATTGCAAGCCAGGTCTCCAGCCAGGTCCCTAGCTGGAGGCAGGTGAAAGGCAACCATGCATCAATCTTTGTCTCCCTTTCTTCCTCTCTCCCTGCCTTCCTTTCTAAAAATAATGAATAAAATCTTAAAAAGCAAACAAACATGGACAACCAGATTTCATAAGCCTCTCAAACAAATTCAAGGCATAAAAAGGAAAAAAAATACTTAAAATAATCTTAATAAATCAATGCCTTTTATTTCTAAAGAAGATTAAATACCAATGTTGCATACATTTACTGATATTAGAAGAGACATTGAATGAGGCAAGGTTTTTCCTTTTTTTTTTTTTTAAGGATTTTATTCATCATTTTCAGAGAGAAAGATAGGGAGGGAGGAAGAAAGAGAGAGAAATATCAATGTATGGTTGCCTTTCAACTGCCTCCAGCTACAGACCTGGTTGGAGACCTGGCTTGCAACCTGGGAATCGAACCAGTGACCTTTGGGGTCACAGGCTGGTGCCTATCCCCTAAGCCACCTTAGGGGCCAGTCTTATTCTTATATCAACAATTACTGGAAGAAAACTGAAGACCAGTAGCCTTCATGAACATAGTGGTATAGTGAATCAATTCCATCAATATGTGAAGACTAAATTGCATTGTGACCACATGGCATTGTTCCAGGAATAACATGATGGCTTCACATTTGAAAATCAATTGCTGTGAATAAAGTAAAGGCAAGAATGTTATTTTTACTAGGTCTATTCAACATTATACTGGAGTTTATAGCCATATAATACAGCAAAGAGAAAGAAATAAAAAGATAGTTGTAAACAAAGCACAATTCTGTTCATTTGCCGATGATATCACCTATACAGAAAATTCTAAAGATTCTATTTTTGTAATAAAATCTAAAACCAGTGAATTTAACAAGGTCGTAAGGTAAAGGTCAACATACAAAACATCAATAATACTTCTATGTACTAGTGTTAAAATGTCTTGACCAGGCCCAAGATGGAGTTCCTTATGTTAAGCCCCATGTCAGAAAACTGAAGCTTACCTAAGTTTCTAAGCTCAGCTCTTCCAGAAAATATGGTCCTAGGCCAACCAAACAGCACTTGCCTGCCTAGCATGTTACCTAACCTGACTCCAACACTTACTTCCCTTTGCAACATGTGAGGAAAGCAACCTTGTTGAAGTTAAACTAACAATGCCCTATATAACTTTCTTGTTCCTGATCACTTTAATCTACAAAATCCTCTCACTTTCTACAATTCTTGGAAGCTCCTTTCCATTTTATAGACTGAGTGTTTTCCAATGCATGGCTTGCTAAATAAACTCTATCTAGATCAGGAAATGAAGTGTATGAAGTTTTATTTTGAGTGGTTTGAAATTAAAATTCAAAGATAATACTATCAAAAACATAAAATAGTTGGGCACAATTTTAATACAATAAATGAAATATCTGTACACTAAAATTTATATTACTAAGGACCAAAGGCCTAAATATACAGGGACATGTACCATGTTCATGGATTGGAATACTAAATAAGATAGCATTTTTTCCCTAAATTGATATACAGAATCAATGAAATCCAATCAAATCCACCCATGCATCTTTTAGAACTTGGCAATTAGATTGTAAAATTTGAATGGAAATGCAAAGGAACTAGAAGAAGGGAAAACAATTTTGAAAGGAAAAAAAACACAATTTGTAAAACTTAGGTTAAGTTGACTATAACAAGTAGAAGATGGTATTATCCTAATGATAAGATACAAACATCAATGAAATAGGATAAAATATCCTAAATAGACCTACATGTATGCCTAATTAATTGTTACTTAAAGTTCCAAGGTAGTTTAATAGGGAAAGGATAGAATTTCCCAAAAGTATTTCCTATCCACATACAAAAAAAGTAAACTTCAAACCAGCCTTCCCACTATATAAAATTTTAACTTGAAATGGATGATATACTTAAATATGAAAGTTAAAATTATACAATCTGTATAAGAATTCCTTTGTGACCTAAGTTTAAGCAAGATTTCCTAGGAAAAACACTATAAGCATGAATCATAAAAGAAAAAGTGGTAGCTGGGGCTTCATTAAAATGAAAAAACTTTTCTTAAGAAGACATTTTCAAGAAAATGAAAACACCTGCCACAAAACAGCAAAACAGTATCTGATACAATATTTGTTTTTAGAAGATATTTAACTTTTTTAACATTTAAGAAATAAAACAATTAATTTAAAAATGTGCAAAAGATTAGAATGGATACTTTGCCAACAAAGATATTCCAAGGCACATAAGCACAATAAAGATCCTCAACACCATAAGCCATTTGGAAAAGGCAAACTAAAGTCACAATGGAATTAGTCACTATATATCCACTAGGACAGCTAAGATTAAAACATCTGACAACCCCAAGTGACTAAAACCAGTTGGAGCTTCTAAAACTAATTTATTGTTATTAGCAATGCAAAATAGTGACAGTCATTTTAGAAAATCTATTCTTGTAAAATAGTTAAGTATATAGTTACTGCTTGCATCAGCGATTCCACTCCTAGGTATTTCCCAGGAGAAATGAAACATTTTGTATACCCATAGAGACTTGGACATGAATGTTCATAGCACCTTTAGTCATAATGACCCTAAACTAAAAACAACCAAGTGTCCATCAACTGGTGAATGCATATACAGATTGTGGTTTAACTGTATAGTGGTCACTTAAAAAGGAATGAACATGTAACAACAGAAAAACTTTGGTTGTTTTCTGTTTTCATTTTATTGTTGTTCAATTACAGTTTTCCCCTCTTGATCTCCCCTGCCCCACTGCCATGCCCCCTTCCACAGTCAGTCCCCACCCTATTGTTCATGTCCATGGGTCCTTTATACTTGTTCCTTGACTTGTTCCTTCGTTCTCCTATTAACCCCTTTCCTCCTCCCCTCTGGTTTCTGTCAGTTTGTTCCTTATTTTCATGTCACTAGTTTTATTTGGCTCATTTGTTTGTTTTGGTCATTAGGTTCCACTTCTAGGTGAGATCATATGGTATTTGTCTTTCACCCCCTGGCTTAGCATGATACTCTCCAGTTCCATCCATGCTGTCCTGAAGGGTAGGATTTCCTTCTTTCCTTTTGCTGTTCAGTATTCCATTGTGTAAATCTACCACAGTTTTTTGATCCACTCATTTACTAATGGGCACTTGGGCTGTTTCCAGTATTTGGCTATTACAAATTTTAAAAGCATCATACTAAGTGGAAGAAGCAGGACCAAAGAAATGATGACTGAAATGCTTTATGTCTTAATTATGGTTAAAATTATATTTGTCAAAATACTAAATACTCCAGTTGGGTGAATTTGAATGTAAATTATATCTCAATAAATTCTTTTTTTTTTTTTTTTAAGTCCCTGACATTAGTGCCCCGACTGATGTGCAGTGTGATGTGTGATGACAGGTCGCAGTGGAGGCTGCTGGGACTTGGAGGCTGTGATGGACTCTGTTCCTGACCCAACAGTCCCCTCCAGTCCCCTATTCCTCCCATGTGGAAGCTGAAAGGCAGGGTTTTGCTTTTCTAGTTCTTTAGCTAAGGGTGCCCAGTGACCCAGTTTTGTTCAAGGATGGCTAAGGTGACTAGGGCAGGGGCTTCTAGTAAGCCTATCGCTTCCTAATAAAAAGAGAATCTTCTATACTGTTCCTTTTCCTGTGTGTGTGTGTGTGTTTAATTTTTGCCCTTTCTCCTTTTATAAAGAAAAGGAATTCTGCCTGACATGAATGCTCAAATAAAGGATGCTTCAAAAAAACAAAGGGTGGCAGTGGGTGGGGGATGTAATTGGGACACCTGTAAAAGGATAACAATAATTTTTTTTAAAGGGTAAACAAGTTAAAGATTTTTTGTGCCTAAGTATAATATCTCTAAGTGTGATTGTTACAATATTACAGTTCCTCAGAATCCCAGGAATAATTTCTGCATTTTTATAAACACTGGATTCAGCCTGATGTTCTATTTCAGCTTAATCTTCCTTACTTAATTGGGTAGATTCTGTGCCAAGTCATTCCAGTAAGAATAAATTATCTCTTGACTATAACTGATAGAATCAGAGTTGAAGGACTATAGCTCAAAAAATAAGAGAACTTTACATTTATATTCCATAAGTGGAGCCAGGTGATAGCCTAGTAAAATTTGTTTTTGTTTTTGTTTTTTTAATATACAATTTAATTTTATTGTTGTTGTATTGCATCCATCCCCTTTTTGCTCTCCTCTGTCCTCTTCCCCACCCAAAATTTGTTTTTTTATATAATGTATTTTCTGGTGTTCCCATGACCTTTGATATAGCTTCACAGTCATCATATATATATATTTATTTCATATATATATATATAATTTCATATATATAATATATATATATTTCAGTTCTTATTCAAACCTGACACCTAGAGAGGAATTCTAACCAAGAATCCCTGGGTTCCACTGTCTGTTGCCTTGTGCCAACCTAACGTGAGAATTGGTAGAGAAGGCAACAGATTTTTATTAACAGGGTACCCAGTTTGCAGCGGCTGTGCGCAGCCCTGCTCCAAGTCAGCCTCTTCTGCAAAATGCAGACATTCCATTGTTCTCAGAAAGACAGAAATGTAAGCTCGTGCCCAGCAGTTCCCCATCGTTCCTCGCTGTCCTTCAGGGGCCCAGGGCGGCTCATGGAAGGGGTCTCCATCTCAGCAGCTTTTGGGCTTTCTATCCCTGGGGTGTGCACTTGTGGGTTCCCGAGTGGCCATCATCTCGGGCAATTTCTCTCTCCCTGAGCTGCGCGCACTGCCAGGTTACTGCCGCTGCTAGGGCGACCTTGGCGCACCAGGCCGCCTGGCAGGTTCTGGCTCACAGTTCAGCCTCCGCTGTTTCTCTCAAGCCTGCGTGCGCCCGCCAGGCAGCGCGGCTCCCTGTGCGAGGGGGATCGGGCAGGAGGGGCATGCAGGGAATGCTCCCCTCCGCATGGCCTCCAGGGCCCACCAGCCCATGGATTTGGGTTCCTGCAACTGACAGGCTAGTGAGGGGAGGGGAAAGGCTATGTGTTTCCCTGCGCATTCAGTTCTAAAGCCTTGATGCAGAAACCCAGGTGTGTTGGAGCCTCCAGCTTTTATCCAATGTGGGCTAATGTCCCCCACGTTTGTCACAGCGCCTTTGTCTCTCTTCCCACCTCTCTTTTGCAGAAGGGGGCTGAAGCATTCCTGCCTGAGGCGGGGTGTCCAGCCCCCATAGTTCACAAGGCGCCTGTGCAGCTTGTGTCCAGAACTGCAATGCTGCTGGGGCCCTGCGGCCGGTCCCGGCTGCATTGCCTTCCTTTCCAATAGCCTCAGCCCCCAGGGTGTGGGGAGCTGTCAGCTGGTTTCATTCAATTCAGGTAACTTGGGTGCTTCCTGTGACACCCTCTCCCTTTGGGCAGTGAGTGCTGGCTCTGTCGCTGTTTCTGGGGTCCGTCATCGACTCCCCAGCAATCTGACTGGACCACTCTGTTACAGAATGACATGTTCAGAAATGTGCAAGATGTAGTTAGGTATAGACTCACTCAGTGTGCCAGGCTCAGGTCTAGACCACATTCCTTTTCACCACTCTCAGAGCAGCCCTTATTCCCTTTTTAATTAAAGCCATGAATGTCCAAAATTCCTGATTTCATCCTGCTTCTTGCTCCTGTATTTTGTTGTCCAACTCTACATAAGGCTCTGAAGAACTTGGGTCTGAGGTCTGATCTACTATTAATTAGCTGTGTAATTTTGTGTAAGTTAGTTAACCTCTAGGTCCCAGTGCCTCATCTCTAAAATGGGGATAGTAACAGCATGTACCTAATCATTGTGTGTGTGTGTGTGTGTGTGTGTGTGTGTGAGAGAGAGAGAGAGAGAGAGAGAGAGAGAGAGAGAGAGAGAGAATTCAGTGTAATGGTTCATGTAAAGGACTTAGCATTTAGTATGACACTTAGTTACTGCTCCATAGTTAACGATTAACTAACAATCTTTTATTACAAATAAATTAGAAGCCTTTTCTAGCCCTGGCTGGTGTGGCTCAGTGAGATAGGCACTGGCCTGCGAACCTAAAGGTTGCTGGTTTGATTCCCCAGCCAGGGCACATAACCAGGTTGCAAGCCAGGTCTCTAGCCAGGTCCATAGCTGGAGGCAGGTGAAAGGCAATCATACATGGATGTTTCTCTCCCTCTCTGCCTCTCTCCTTTCCCCTCTCTCTAAAAATAATAAATAAAATCTTAAAAAAAAAAAGAAAGAAGCCTTCTCTCGCTAAAGTTTCCACATCTCTTAGGTTTTGCTGTGCTTTTGAAGGGATGGCACACATTCTCTCTTCTCCAAAGCCAGCATCTTCAATGCATCACCTTCCACTGACTTCAGCTATTATGCAAACCTTCACTACTTTAAATAATTTTTCCTTGCTCTTGTGCTTCTTCCTATTATCATGCTATATCTTTCCATTTTTGTTCGTATTACAGGCAGACCTCATTTTATTGCACTTCACTTTATTGTGCTTCACAGATTTTTTTTAACAAATGGAAGGAAAAATCCTTCACCAGCAAAAACATTTTGACTCACTTGATTACAATACTTTATTGAGGTGCCTGGGAATTAAAACCACCATATCTCCAAGGTATGCCTGTAATCTCTTTTAAGTCAGTCTTTTACATTCTATGCGTCCATCTTTGTACTTGTTATTCCTTTATATTTTTTTACCTGTCATTGAAAACTTACTATGTACTACATATTAAGGATTCAGTAACAGACCAAAGAGACAATTCTCTGACAGTAAGTGGAAATAGTTACCCAAAACCATTCTGTAGAAAGCCATTAACTCTATTGAACCTCCAAAGTTGAAAATGCAGAGTGTTTGAGGAACAGGTAAGAGTCCAGTGATGGTGAGATTGTGAGTGAGAGGGAGAGTGGGACACAGCCTAAAAATAAGGATTTTATTCTAGATGCAGTGGAAAACTACAAGAGGCAGGAGAAACAGCCGTTGTTAAGCACATGGGTCCCGGAGCTAGCCTACTTCAATTCAAATCTTGGCCTCACAGCAACTGACGGTGAGACCTTGAACAAGTAACCTGACTCTTTGCTTGCTTACCTGGCTCATTGGGTTGGTCTAAACATAGAATTAGTTACTATTATAAAGCACTTTAAGATAGAACTTCTCCATAGCAATTGCTAGAGGGGTTTAAGTGTCCTAATTGCATTGATTTAAATTTGTAAAAGATCACTATCTATTGTTCGGTAAGTAGACTGGAGGAGCAGCAGGGTGGAGAAGCCTACAGAGGGACAGGGCAGCCTGGACTGCGGCGGTGGCAATGAGCTGGACACAGTGGATAGGTTGAGGCTAATGATAGCTAAGATTTAAAGAGTATGAATTATGAACCAGGCCCTAGCCTAAGCTCTTGCCACATTTTACCTCTCAGTACTTCATGACAACCTATGAGTTTGGTACTGTTGCTGATCTCACTTTACAGGAGGGGAAACTGAGGTAGCAACTTGCCCAAGATCACACATCAGTAAACAATAGAGCCAAAAATCAACACCAGGCAGTCTGAATCAACACTCCACAAATGTAAGCTCTCTGCTTTACTGCCTCTCGTGGATGACAGCAGGACAAGCTCGTACACTCAGAGTATACAGTCACCATAATTTGACTCTGGCTATGTTGGAATTATTGGTATTTCTGGGGTATGATGATATGCTTCCTCAATATGCCATCACTTTCAGCTTTTCATATTGTGGACCATGGGAGGGATATTAGTAGCATAGAAACTAAAAATATTTTTTAAATATTTTTTATCCTCATCTGAGGAAACTTATTTTCTTTACAAAATGAGAAAGGGAGAGAGAGAAACATGATTTGAGAGAAGAACCATTCAGTTGCCTTCATGCAAACCCAGAACGGGAATCATATACAGGGAGGAAGAGGCAAAGAAGAGGAGCAGTTTAGTCAAGGAACTAGTATGGAAGAACCATGGAAAAGGACAAGTGGGATTGACTTTGGGGGGAAGTGGGTGGGTGGGGAGGGGACAGAGGGGAGGAAAAAGGGGATGGATGTAATACAACAACAATAAAATTTAAAAATTAAATTAAATTAAATTAAAAAAGAAATATCAAAAATAATTTAAGACAAAATGAATAAATTAAAAATAGATCATATGCATTAATGTTTTTAACTACAACAAATTCAAAATCTAATAACTTTTTAGAAAAAGAAAACCCCAAAAGAAAAAATATATGCCATTTTCCATGATTATTAAAATAGCATGTTTTATAATTAAAAAAATAATTTAAACATTTTCAATTACAGTTGATGACATACGATGTTATATTAGTTTCATATGTACAACCCAGTGATTAGACATTTATGTAATTTATGAGGTGTTCACCCCAATAAAACTAGTACCCATCTGTCACCATACATAGTAATTACATTTTCGACTATATTCCCTATGTTGTAGTACTTTATATCTTTATGACTGTTCTGTATTTCTTAAATCCCTTCACCTTCTTCAGACATCCCCCTCAAACCCTCACCTAGATGGTAATGGCCAAAATGTTCTCTGTATCTATGAGTTGCTATTTATTCTGCTTGTTCATTTATTTTTGTTTTTTAGATTCCACATGCAAATGAAATCATGTGCAATTTGTCTTTCTGACTTTATTTGACCCACCACATATCCTTATGGTTCATCCACAAATGGTAAGATTACTTTTTTATGGCTGAATCATATTTTATAAATGTACTACTTCTTTATCCAATGATTGATTGATGGATACTTAAGTCACTTCCATATCTTGGCTATTGAAGATAATGCTAGAATAAATGTAGGGATGCATGTCTTGTTTTTTTGATTTAGTGTTTTGGGTTTCTTCAAAAAAATTCCCAGAAGTGAAATTGCTGGATCCTTCTTTGTCTCTTGTTATAGCCCTTGTTTTAAAGTCTACTGTAACTATTGCTGTCCTAGCTTTTTTTTTTTTATTTCCATATTGTTAAATATCTTTATCCATCCCTAAACTTTCAGTCCATGTGTCTTTTGATCTGAAGTGAGTCTCTTGTAGGCAGCATATATAAGGGTCTTGTTTTCTTATCCATGACTGGAGCATTTAATTCATTCACATTTAAAATATTTCTTTATAGATATATATTAATTGACCCTTTTATTCATATTTTTAATATTTTTCTTCTTGAAGACTGTGTACCTTTTCTTTTTTGTAATACCAGTTAGGTGGTGATTAAATTTTTAGCTATTTATTGTCTGGGAAACTATTTATTTTTCCTTTGATTCTAAATAATAGCTTTGCTGGGTAATCTTAGTTGTAGGTCTTTCCATCACTTTGAATGTTTTGTATCCATCTCTTCTGGCCTGCAAAGTTTCTCTTGAGCAAACAGCTGACAATCTTATGGGAGCTCCCTTGAAGGTAAATAATTGCTTTCCTGTTGCTTTAAAAAACAAAACAAAACAAAGAATACCTGTCTTTGTGTTTAACCTCTGGCATTTAAATTATGTCTTGGTGTGGATCTCTTTGGGTTTATCTTGTTTGGGATTCTGTCCTTTCTGGACTTATGTATCATTTTTCTTCACCAGTGTAGGGAAGACTTTAGTTGTTATTTATCAAAAAGGTTCTCAGTGCTTAATTTCTTTTCCTCCTGATACCAATATGCTTGATTATTATGTTTGATGCTGTTCCAGGGGGGTCCCTTAAACTACTCTCATTTTTAAAATTCTTTTTCCTTTTTGCTTCTCTAATTGGGTGTTTTATCTTCCAGATTGCTGACTTGATCCTTTGATTCATCTGATCCGTTATTGAATTCTTCTAGCGTATCTTTTTTTAAAAAAGCTTTATTAATTTTTTTAGAGAGAGGGGAAGAGAGGAAGTAAGACAGGGAGAGAAACATTGATCAGTCAACCCCTACCAGGAACTGGGCCTTCAATCAAAACATGTGCCCTACTGGGAATAAAACCCAGGACCTTTTGATTTGCCAGACTGCACCCAACCCACTGAGCCACATTAGTCAGGGCTCTAGTGTATTCTTTATTTCTGACCAGTTTTTTTAATGGTTTCCATATCCTTTCTTAGTTGAAGTTCTGGCTAAGTTCCCTGAGCATCCTTATAAATATTGTTTTGTACTCTGTGCATGGTAGTTTGCCTTCCTCCATTTTAATAGTTTTCTTTTTTTTTTTCTTGGGAATTTCTCTCCTTCTTTCATTTGGGACAAGTTTTTTTTGTTTTTGTTTTTTTTTTCTCTCATTTTGGCTACTGCTCTGTGTTTGTTTTTGTGTATTAGGTAGATCTGCTATGTCGGGGTTGTGGTTGGGTGGTCATATGTACTAGGTATCTTGTAGGGCCCAGGGGTACCTTTTCTTTGTCACCTAAGTCAGGTGCTCCAGATGTGCCCTTCATGTAGGCTGCATTCATTCTCCTGGTGCAGTTGAACATTGATTGCTGTTGGCAATTTACTGGGAGATTGACCTCTAGACCAATTGGCTGTGAGGATCAGCTGTGTCTACAGAGGAGGAGCTGCTCTGCAGGGACCAACCCCACAGAGCTGAATTTGTTTCATGGGGCTTTTTTGCCTGCAGAATTTGACCTTTGATTATGTTGCTTATGGAGGTGGTTGTGTTGTGCTCTGGTGTGGTCTGAAGCTGGCCCCAAAGTGTGCTGTGTTGGGGCCCCCAGGAGGTGCACATCAAGGTTAGCCACCACCTGTGCCCTGCCTGAGACCACTTAGCATTAGCTATAAAGTGATCTGCAGGTGGCTACTAGTTGTGCTGGGTTTGGAGATGCCTGGGAGAGGGTGCTGCTTGTTTAAGGTTTGTGAATCTTTAAGAGACTTCAGGAAAGTCTGCAGCATGAGACAAGATGGGCCTTTTGTGTGGAAAAGCCACTGAAGGCAGTTTAGGTGGCAGCAGGGAGGGTGGGGAGAAATGTCAGGGAGCCATTAGCGTGGAGCCACAGTTTTTGCTGGATTAATGGAGACTCAGATATGGTGTCACAGGCAGGCTGTGGGGGAGAAGGGCTCTGCAAAGTAACACTAGCCTCTGTTAATGCTTCTGTCTGCTCCTCTAGCCCTATCCCCAATGCCAGACGAGTCAATTGCTTTCCACATTCCTCTGTTGCCTTTTGAGCTGCTGCCCCAGTGCTGGAGCTATGAGTAAGTCATTCCATCTGTGAATAAATCTGTGCGTGGGCCCTTTAGTAGGAACAGCTGGGACACTGAGACCCCTTTGTCTCACTCAGCCACAATCCCCGCTGGTTTTCACAGCCAGAAGTTATGGGGACTTCTTTTCCCGGATCTGGAATGGGAACCCTGGGCTAGAGATCCTGGTGTGAGGCTGGAACCCCTTCCTCCTCAGGGGGGACCTCAGCAGCCAAGAAATCCATCCTGATTTTTAACTGAAAAGTGTTGGTTTGGAACCAGCCTTTTCCACACCTCCACCTTTCTTACCGGTTTCTATGTGGCTCCTTTTGTGTATCCTTAGTTATAGGATGTCTGTTCAGCTGGACTTCAGGTGGCTCTCAATGATGGTTGTTTTATAGTTTAATTGTAATGTTAATATAGTCATGGTAGGAATCAAGCACAGTGTATATATAATCAGTTTTGTCAACTTGTTGGCAAAATTTTAGTAAAATAAACAACATACCACAAAAGTGTTATATTTTGAAATAAGTTTATGCTTATATTTAAATACATAAACATAGTCATTCTTTTGTAAACTGTTCAAAAATGTCTCCATTTGCTGCAATAATAGATTCGATTCAACTTGAGAATCTTAAGCACACTTTAATTAACTTTTCTTTTTCCATGGACATCATCATGTTTTCAATATTAGCTTTAACAGCTTCTTTATTGGAATGAGGTTGTTTATTAACTGCTCTCACAAATGCTGCATACATAATAGTCTAAAAGATTTGCATCTGGTGAACTAGACCGCCAGATTTCCTTTGGCCAGAATTCAGGAACATGGACACTGAGAAATTCTTGCACATTTTCCGTGTTATGTGCTGATGCACCATCTTGGCAGATAAAATAACATTCATTTGTGACTTGCTTCATCCATGGTACAACTACTTCTCTCAAAATGTCAAGGTAAACATCCTGGCTCTTCATTGATGATTTCCTGGATTCTGTGTACAATATCTGGATTTGTGGGTTCCTTGTGTACCTCATGCATTTTCCTTGTTGGTGAGGCAACATCAGGATCAGCATCATACAACTTCACATTGTCAACTTCATGTAAAGGGATGTTATTGAAGTCCTCAATTTCCTTAGCAGTTCTCCCTGCCCACAGTCCAGAAATTCTGGTTGCTCTAACATCATATTCCTTCGACACAATGGTTGCTCTCAGAACTTAATACTTTCTGAAATAATGATGTTAAGTCATAACCTTAGAAACATAGTTTTTCAAAATAAGAAGCAGGTGAAATAAGGAGATGCAAAGATCTTGCCAATTGATTGCCCACACCCTGTACACCCGGCCGCCTTAACCTGAACCCTGTTCTGTGAATTTTCTAAAATACAGAAGAGTACAATGGCAATTGCTGTAGATATTTGATGTTTTGGACATATTAGTACATATACTTACAAAATTTGGATTATACTGTATCCTACTATTTTTAGTTAACACTATTTCAATTGTCTTTTGCCATGTTATTACCTCATTCTCAAAACTGATTTTAATTGAATGGATACCGTACAATAATTTATTTACCCATTTCTTCATTTGGCTTATTTCTAATTTTTTTTTAATTTAGAAAGTATTATAATTAATACTTGTGTATAATTTTGGAGTCTGTCCTGAAAATTTCCTTAGAACAAATTCTGAAGGGAAAGCAATTAAGACAAAGGGTATGTCTTTTTTAAAATTAGGTGATACATATTGCTGAATTGCTCTCCACAAAGTTGTATTGTTTTATACTCCTGCCAATAGTTCTGAAAGCACTTTGTTTGCCTGCACAATTGAAAATATGAATTAACATCCATTATATTTTGGTCAGTTTGATAGGTATATTATTTTTTAAGTGCCTTAATGATCTATATTCACTTTCTATCCTTATATTCATTCCTTGTCATTATTGTTTGTACTTTTCAGGATAGTGAATATATTTTATAAATATTTTAAAAAGTATGTTACATGCTATGATAACTAAAGCTTGTGAATATTTAAATATATATTCATAATTCCTGCCTTTTTAATAAACTGATATGATGGATAATAAAAACTACTATAACAAAATCAATGAAAAATGTCATAATTGTATGTGTATAGCCTATTTGCTAAATAAAATCTAAGTGTGCTTAACACTAATAGTTTTGAGTTATATTTGTAATTAAAATGATATTATAATAAGAATCTTCTAGTTATTCTTTTTCATGTTAAAATATATCTATTGGCATTTTTTAGTGCTGTCAAGGTTGATTATTTACATATTAATTGTAGCTGTGAACAGTATGATTGATGATCTCATTCAGAAGTTATTTGATGTGCTTGTTCGTTCTTTGAAGAAATCTGTCCAGGATAAAGACACTTATATTTTTATTATAGAGGCATATACTATGATAGTTATGAAATATGAATCCCAATGATGATTAAAATCAGAACTGATGTAGGAAGCATTATGAGATAAAATATGCTTAAAATGATAATTTTAAGAGGTTGTGAAAATTCATGTTCACCTCCTAGAAAGTCTAAAAATTGTAAGGCATTTTAATTATTTATATTTTTGTCTTGCATCATTTGTTGCATATGTTACTGAAATGAGAAGGTAATTCTGGAGTAATGTGTTTCTCCTTATTTCTTCAAATGACTACTATTTTCCAAAATACAATATGGTTTCTTTTTTCTAGAGAATTTTTTAAGAATTTTATTTATTATTTTTAGAGAAAGAGGATGGGAGAGAGTGAGAGAGACTTCAATGTATGGTTGCCTTTCACCTACCTTTAGCTACAGAACTGGCTGGAGACCTGGCTTGCAACCTGGTTATGTGCCCTGGCTGGAAATCAAACCAGCAACCTTTGAGTTTGCAGGCCGGCACCTATCGACTGTGCCACCAGCCAGGGCCTTAAATTGAGATGTTTTAGCACATTATTTAAGACTTTAAAATTCCCAGTTTTGAGTAAAATTTACTAAGCATGAGTCTATTTTAACTGTAGCCTAAAATTATTAAGTGTAATGTGAAATAACTGAACTTTCATGGGAAGAAATCTCTTTGCTTACTCCACGTTTTGTAATTGTTTTATGAAAGCATATTATTTAGAAATTGTGTAACTGGATATTTTTTGTGGTAATAATATTTCTTATATTTCAATGTTACCTATTCATAAAATTGATACATTTCATGAAATTGATACATTTGTCACTGAGGCTATGGAAGTCTTATCAATTATGTCCCAGTCTGTGGAAGAGATAACTGATGCTTATATGCAGTAAAGGAAGCTACAAGAACAGAAGCCAGAGGTGAGTATCACAAAATATATTTTAAAAGTTATTTTTACTGAAGATGTTTAAATGAGATAATTTTTGACAATTTAGAAATATCATATAACTTCAATATTATAAGTAAGTCCATATAATCTTGTCCGAATGGTCAGTTCATGATTGGATTCTTGATGTTATGTTGGTATAATGAAACTGTTACAATACGCTTATTACTGCAGTCTATTTTATGATATGGCATGTTAAAATAATATTAAATGTAAGTAATTCATGCTCTGTTACCTTCAGGATTGTAATCGTAGCATGGTAAAGTGTAAAGTTAGAATTGAATTAGGGCCCTGGCTGGTGGCACATTGAATAAGACGCCGGCCTGCAAACCCAAAGGTCACTGGTTTGATTCCCACCCAGGGCAACATAACCAGGTTGCAAACCAGATCTCCAGCCAGACCCATAGCTGGAGGCAGGTGAAAGGCAGCCATACATTGATGTTTCTCCCCCTCTCTTCCTCTCTCCCTTCCCCTCTCTCTGAAAAATAATAAATAAAATCTTTAATAAATAAAATAAAATTGAATTAGCAATACACACACACACAATGGAGGACCTCATAATTAGAGACAAAGAGGACAGAATGGTAACGATTTATAGCAACAACATCCAGAAGGCTAGAGTCCAGGAGAGGCAAAGTTTTGTAAAACATATTATGAAAGATTTTAATTGTTTAGACAAAGGAGGAGAAATAATTCAAATGAGAATATAAGCTTTTATGTGTCCCTACTATGTGATAGACTTAAAATTATTGACAGTTTAAAGGTGAGTGAAGTAATGAACTTTCATGGTGGGAGGAATTACACACTTTTACGATGTAGTAGGCTCACATATAAATGAATGTTTAAAAGGCAAAATAATATACTTATCTCGTAAAAGGGATTAACTAAATAAGCAGTGAAAATATGAGCTGTGGTAGTTAGTTAAAGCACAGAGGTAGTTGTTCATTTATTTATTCGACAGATATTTATAGAACACTATAAATATTCCAGGCATTGTGCTAGGAGTAGCACTTGCAGCTGTGAACATGCTCTGCTCTCCTGGAATGCACATACTCACATTCCTGTGGGTGGGGAATGGAAGAGGGAGAAGGAGAAGAAGAGAAGGAAGAGGGAGGGAGTGGGGGGAGAGAGAGAGCTAGAGAAGGAAGGAGCATGAGAAGTGAGAGAGTGAGCATGCTCAACTGAGGAAGTTTTACTTTTATGGTGGGTGCCCATGGGAGACCTTCTCAGAGATGAATGACATTTGAGCTGAGACCTGGATAATAAGGAGCTAACCATTCTGAGATTTGGAGGCAGGTCATTCTAAGTAAAATGAACAAAAAAAATACAAAAATATTCAGGTAGAAATGGCCTTAGTATGCTCAAAGAAGAGAGCTGTAAATATTTTTGATAAAGTGAGTTATTGAGAAAGCCATAGTATTCAAGGAAAAATATGGTCTGAGGTGAAATTGGAGAGTATACAAGGACCTGCTTAGACAGGTACCTTTAGAAAATCCAAAGGAGTATGGATCTGATCATATGTGTAATTGAAAGTCCTTAAAGGCATTTAAGCAGGAGAGTGACACACTGTGGTTTATATTTAGACGTGATTACTCTGGATGCTCTGTTGGGAATGGATTGGAGATAAAAGTACGGAGAGCCTAGTTGGTGCAATTGGTAGATGAAAGATTGTAGAAATTTGTACCATGCAGCAGATGAGATGGAGAGAACTGGAGAAACTGATGATATAGTTTTAGAGTTAAAACCAAGATCTTCTAATGCATAGAGAGAGAAAAAGAAATAAACATGTCTCTCAGTTTTTGGCTTGCATAGCCGGTAAACTAATGATGCCATTTCCTGGGATGAAGATGACTAGGAAGGTGCTTGGAGATTGGAAGAGGAGGGCGCAGAGATGTCAGAAGTTGAATGAGGAATATGGAATTGAGGGTAAAGGTAAAGACTAGAGATACAAATTTGAAAGTCATTTTTACATCCATAATTTTTAAGGCCATGGGTTTAGATTTAGACCATCTGGTTGGTAAGCAAACAGTAGAGAGTATTAGACCATTGTGAGCATTCCAAAATTCAGAGTTCAAGCCCATGAGGAAGCAGCAAAGGAAGCTGAGAAAGAATGGGAGGAAAAGCATGGAGCGTTATCATCACAAAACCTAAGAGAACTTAATGTACACTGGGAACATCTGAGGCAGGAAAAAGTGGCATGAGTTAGTTAGTATAAAACGCTAGGCAGAATTAGGTCATGTGAGCCACATAGAAGATATTAAGCTCAATTCTGTGGACATTGGGGAGTCATGCTGGGGTTTTAAGATGTATAGAATGGTGTGTTGCTATGTCTCTCCTTTGATATGTGTTTTTGAAGGAGTGGGAATGGAGGCAGATAGACTAGGAAATTGTTGTGAAGTCTTTACAGGTTAACCTCAATTCTCTTCTCAGGTAGAAAATTAGAATCTGACTTTTTTTTTTTTTTTTTTTCTCTTTTCTTATGGTTTTTATTGTACAACATAGCTCCTTGGTCCATTGATTTTCTCCATTTCATAAGATAGAACTGATCCTGGTCAAGGACTACAAGCTGGTCATTGAGATATATTTGAATTTTTTATTGTTGTCTGCTATGTATGCACAATGATTTAAAATTTTTTCTGTGGAAATTATTGCTTTGTTGATTAGTAAAAGTATAGGCTTAATTTAAAGAATACTTGTTTTACAGGGTTTTAAAAGACTTAGAAGTAATTCAAGCAGTTTTCCACCTATTCCTACACCCAGACTGTTGCTGAAAAATTAACTGTATACAACTCAGGACATTTCAAGTAGAAACTGAATGCAGGAGCTTGATTTTACTCCTTCATTTGTCTGTTCCATGGCTTTTTTTTTTTTTTTTCTGTATTAAATAGGATAATTTAATTAACTTGTACTTTAAGGCAATCACTCATTTCAGTTCTTTTAGAAACCTTTTTAGCATTTTCTTAGGCAAGGAACATTTATAATAAGAACTTCATTTTGAAAAATTACAGTATTTTCTTTATGGATTTACGATTTCATTCAGTCTCATATTTCCGCTTCTGTTTTCCTTTTTAACTTCTGATGTCAGGGTGCCCTGGTTGACTTTGTGTATAATAATAATAAGTAAGCATTAGAAACTTTATGCCCAGGAATTAAGTATTTAAAAGGAAATATCTTGATTTTTAAAAAGCAAATTGCGAAATGAAAATGAAAAGTAATAGAATTTTAAGAAATTTGATAAAATAGATTATTTTACACATATTATTTTATTTTACCTTTACATTTTGCCCTTATTTCAAGAAGCTGAAGATAAAAACAGACTTTATGGACTGTGGAAGATGGGGGTTTAGAAACAATTAGCAATCTGAAAGCTAAATGGGATAAATTTGAGTTGATGATGGAAAGTCACCAACTTATGATTAAAGATCAGTTAGAACCTTTTAGTCATTTTGTTAAAATGGAAACGTAATTTTTTCTAACATAACATTTTTTGTTTATTTGTATTCTGTTATAGCTCAGATTTATAAGAATTTTATATTGCTGATGAAATTGGCCTCCCTTAGGTACTTCTGTATAATAAAATTCTTTATATAATGATGACCATTTTACATAGGTTGTCTTCATGTACTGCCATTCAAGAAAGCATGTAAAATTATTTTTAGTCTTTTTATAAAAAATTTCTTTACTGACTGTGTATGGTGTCTTTTCAATGTTAACTGCGTAGAAGTTCCAAATATCTATTATACTCATGTATTGGAGGCTGGGAAATGCCCTTAAGTAAAACAATTAATTGGCAGTCATTAAATAGCCTTTTTTTTTCATATCACACATTGCCTTTTAGCTAGTGGGTATTGTTAATCACATAAATTATTTCTTAATGCTGTTTGTGGATTATCTTATAAATTTGTTATCCAATTTTGTGCATTTGAATTATTTTCTTACACTTGAATTCGATAATTACAAATAACCTTTTGAAAAGTATTATTGATATTTTTCACTTAAATAGAAAATAAAGTGAGATTTTATGTTGAATTAAATGATATAAATTCTGTTGGCTTATTGATTGAAGTAATGAAAGGAAATGTGAAATCATGTCACATCTATATCAAGAATTGGAAAAATTTAAAGCTTGTTGGAACCAACTAAAGCTGGGTGATGATGTTATTGAAACTGGCCAGCAAAACACCCTTGATAAAAGTGCAAAGTTAATAAAAGAGAAAAAAGCTGGTGTATGTTTTTTCTTTAAAACTGATATTACTCGTTTGAAAAGAATTTATATTTCTATATTGTTGGTAATTTCTTGTTTCTATTATCTCTATGCCTTTGTTTATAAACTTTAACACAAATATTAGTGCTCATGTTACTGCTTTTCTGTGAGTTGTGGTTAGGTTATATAAGGATGTTAACACACAGTTTGACCAGCAATTTTATACAGAAGCTAATGCAAGTGAAAACACAAGTTAATTCGTGTAGGAAATTGTTCCCCTTTGTTAAGAGAGAAGCAAATACTGGCTAGGTCTAAAAATAGAATAGATAATTAAATTTGTTGAAAAGTTAAATTAGGGAGTTGGAATGTTTACTTTCTGTGATCTCATTTTTTAAAAATGGAATATATAAAATTAATGGAAAATTACTTTCAGGGGCTCAGAAATTTATTAAAAATGAACCTAGCAAAATAATTTTTAAAAACTTTGTTGTTTTATGTTATAATAATGTAGGTTATTAAATTTGAGCATTGCTTTAGGTTTGGTCTATTTAGGCAAGTGTAGCCATAAACTAATTGCTTTCATAGGTGAATAGAGGTTTTAGTATCACATTTCTGAAATGGCATTATACCAATTAGATGAAGGATATCTTTGATTCTAAAAACTACATCTTTCAATTAAGAATATTCTCAGAGTAATCCATAATGTATATAGTTTGAATATTTATTACATATTTATATAATATACATAAAATTTACTTATATATTACCAACTTCACTTTGACTCTTTTATTAAAAAATTAATGAATTTAGAAAAGCTCATGACTAAGTAAAATTCTCATGTAGTACATTGGCATAGACTCCCACTGCATACTTCCACTATCAAATATACATGCTTACAACACACGTAGGGAATACAGTTAAATAATATTGATATTTAACTGTTTTCCTTTTTTAAAAATGTGATGATATTTCACATTTTTTAGTAGTGATGATTGCCATCATTTTGGACTGGAAGAGCCCAACTCCTCTGCGGCATACAGCATCTCTAAAGACATTGAGGACTGTGCACACATTTGGGCACTTTATGAACAGTTTCAGCAAGGATTTCAGGAAATAGCCAATGAAGATTGGATTACTTTTTAGTTTGATTCATAAACAATATTTAAATTTTTATTTTTTAATGTTTTGGGGGGATGTAAGTTAAATTTAAGATGTGTTTCTGATGTTTTATAGGAGTAAGACATGTCTGAGGAATTTTTGATGAATTGGCATGACAGATAAGGAAAGTTGAAGAACATTCAGTAATAACAGTGAAATTACAATCGGAAGTTGCCAAATATAAAGTAAGATAGTTTTTACTTACTCTATTTAACAATGATCTTGGAACTTTTATGTTTCCTTTTATTATGTAGTGACTGAACTATAATTTTTAATTTTTAGTTTTAATATTTTAAAATAATTTCATTACATGAAAAAATTAAAAGTATAGAATAAACCATAGAAATAATTAATATTTCTGCTATCAGTCTAAAAGAAGCTATAAAAGAAATTTCTGGTTAAAGTTATAAATCAGAGTATTTACACTTCCTAGACAATTTAGGATATGGGTCATTTAGTATGTTTAGGATACAGGTCACATCCTAAAATAGAAATATTTTTGGTCATGTTTTAAAATATATTAAGCTAAAATAAAAAATATATATATTAAGCTACATTAATTAGTGTGTATCCATAATAAAAAGTTTTATACAATTTCTGCTTAAGAGTGTGATTTCAAGATCATTAAATATGATGATTAAAATTTGTACACCCAATAATCATAATCATAGGTGAAAATTTGCATTTTGTTCATATATGTGCACTATGTATGTACATACATATCTTCTTTTTCTTTTTTCTTTTTTCTTTTTCTTTTTCTTTTTTATCAGACTGTAATTTCTATCTTGAAATATGTGAGAGGAAACCAAAGGTACCACCTTTCTCCAGATCACTGGCTTGACCTTTTTCATCTACTTGGCCTTCTGAGGGGGACTAATCTAGAAGGTCACTGTTTGGTGACCTTCTCAGATTAGCTGATACAATTGTTGCCAAAACTTCAGAACTTTACGTAAGAATCACTTTTAAAACATCTAATATATCTGACCTTTGTTAACATGTGATTTTGCTTATTTAACAAAACAGCAAGTTAATTTTTTTCCTTTTAAGTAGTGACAATGTTCCATTATTCTCTCATTCTTTCCTTAGTAATAGCTCTAAATACATCTAGCACTGTGTATGGCACTACAGAGACAATAATATAAACCCCTTCTGAGAGGAAAAATGTGAAATAAAAAATGCTTACTTTAAGAACAGAGTCAGCTTTAATCAAAAAGCAAACAAATACAAATCATCTTACATATAATACATTTAAAATAATGGGATATATTATTAACATAAGCTAAGGGACACAAGAACCAGTTTGGTACTCAGATTTAGAAAATGTCACAATCCTATCATAAGTTGTAATGGCAGACTTTCTATGTTATATTCTGCCCATTCAATAAAGGACTCATGATGTTAAATTGTTCTATTTATAATCTAAAATGTATGCTTGAAGCATATTTAGACAATCATGAATATATAGAATGTGACTGCTGTGGAAGATAAATCTGGATGATTGCTAATCACTTTACATGTATTGGAACTTGCAATTAAGTTACAATAAAATGTCTAAGGTATACAAGGCTTCAAATGAACCAGATTGTTTTGTGTTTTGTTATGGATGTATAAATCTTCTGTTTCTCTTTTTTAGAAGTAAAAAGCATAAGGCAGAACTTTGTATATAATTTGATCATATGAACCTGGGTACTTGGCATCTGATAGCCATGGATACATTACCCAGTGTTTTTTATTACATGTAAATTACATCCATTTACATTTTTTGTCATATGGCATAAAACCATATAAACATATATCTTCTTATGAAATAGATTTCTTACAATTTATTTATATGATAATGTTGAAGTGATAACTGGATATTTTGTGTTAAATAGGATCTATGTAGTCGAGCACAAGGTGAAGTTACAGTCAGAGATGCTCTATGTGCTTGATCTTTGGGGAGTTGGAGCAGTGTTTACATTGGCAGATTATGAAGACAGTCAGGGTCGAACCATCAAGCTGATTAAAGACTGGAAAGACTAGGTAAATCAAGTTGGAGATAATAGATGCCTTCTTCAATCCTTAAAGGATTCTCTTTATTATAAATGATTGAACATAAAGTGTCAATTTGGGAGAGAAAACTTGCAGAGTTAGATGAGTACCTGCAGAATTTAAACCATATTCGGAGAAAGTGGGTGTATTTGGAACCCATTTTTGGCCGTGGGACATTGCCAAAAGAGCAGACAGGCTTCAACAGAGTCGATGAGGATTTTAGATGAGTAAAACAACACAGACAGAGACACATATGTCAGTATTTACTTGTATTTTGAGGTGTTTAATACAAGCTAATTACCGTTAGTTATTAGAATCATCTCTGTATTCCAAATTCTTTACTGGATATACAGCGCTTTCTGAGGAGCTGTTGTTTTTGATTCAGCCATGCACTTTTTGAACTATTTTGAATTGGTTTCTGTTTGACCACTCTCTACAGGGTGTGCTTGATCATAGGCAATAACTTTGCATCTCCTCATTTCATGTGCTTCTTAGTAATTTTGAAAAACTATGTTTCTAAGGTTATGATTTAACATCATTGTTTCAGATGGAAAGTATTCAATTCTGAGAGTAACCATCATGTCGAAGGAATACGATGTTAGAGCAACTATCATTTCTGAACTGCATGCAGGAATAACTGCTAAGGAAATTGCAGACTTTAATAACATCTCTTTACGTACACTTTACAGATGAAGAACATGTATGATGCTGCTCCTGATGTTGCCACACAACAAGGAAAATGCCTAAGGTATGTAAGAATCCCATGGGTCCAGATATTGTACACGGAATCCAGGAGATCAACAATGAAGATCCAAGAAAGTCAGTGCACTCCATAGCAAGAGAACTGCAGATGTCAGATGCAACAGTTCACAAGATTATTGCTGAAAATAGCAGATACAGATTATAAATTCTTAGAAGAGGCCAGTTTATGACACAGCAGACAAAGAAAAGGAGCTTTGAAGAAGCAAGGAAACTGCTAACAACATTGAAACATCCCAAAGAGAAAACCCCTCAGATTTTCTTCTCCAATGAAAAGAATTGTCAGCAGAACCAAATAGTCAACAGAAGAAGAAACAACAGATGGTTTTGTGAGAATCTTAATGAAGTCCTAATTGTCATGAAAATGAAATTTCCTGCTATAGTGATGGTGTTAGGTGTTGTCAGCAATGAAGGAGATATCAAGCCTTTGTTTCCACAAGGCTTGAAGGTGACTGCTTATGTTTTCCTTGAGTTTTGAGATATGTAGTTGTATCATGGATAAGGCAAGTCACAAATGGACATCATTTTATCTTCCAACAAGGTGGTGCACCAGGACATAATGCCAAAAAGGTGCAAGAATGTCTCAGTGTCAATGTTCCTGAATTCTGGTCAAAGGAAATCTGGCCAACTAATTCACCAGATGCAAATCTTTTAGACAATTATGTATGTAGCATTTGTGAGAAAGAAGTTAATAAACAACCTTATTCCAATAAGAGGCTATTAAAGTTAAGATTGAAAACATGATGGTGCCCATGGATAAAGAAAAGTTCATGAAAGCATGCTCAAGATTCCAAAGTCAAATCAAGTCTATTATTGCAGCAAATGGAGACATTTTTGAACAATTAAAAAAATAATGACTGTGTTTATGTATTTATTTTATTTTTTTAAATATTTTATTATTTTTAAAGAGAGGGGAAGGAAGAGAGGCAGAAAGAAAGAGAGACATCAATGTATGGTTGCCTTTCACCTGCCTCCAGCTACAGATCTGGCTGGAGACCTGGATTGCAACCTGGTTATGTGCCCTGGCTGGGAATAGAACCAGTGACCTTTGGGTTTGCAGGCTGGCACCTTATCTGCTGTGCCACCAGGAAGGGCTGTTTATGTATCTAAATATAAGAATAAATTTATTTAGAAAATAACACTTTTGTGATATGTTGTTTATTTTATTAAAATTTTGCCAATTGGTCACATGCACCCTGTATATTAGGGTTTATAAAAATATTTTTAGTAAGGAGAATAGTAATTGTAAAAGGAAAAAGTTTTAATTTACTTAAAACATTTTGAGTAAGATTTGTATTTTAACTTAAAAAATAACTAAAGCAAAATTGTATCTATTTAGTTCTGTGTACTTTTCAGAATACTTTCACATGAATTATTTTATTTCTAAAACCACCCCAAGTTTGAAAAGGATAGCTATTTAATCTCAGCTTTAAAAAGAGCAAAATAGGTATAGAAGGGTGAAATGATTACTTTATTAATAAGTAACATAAATATTACATTATTATTATAGAATTTCAATTATTTTTAATGAATATAATTTTTATTGTTATTTTCAAGGGCATTGTTGGTTTGGTCAAATGTGGGGCCTAGGGTTATTTTGATGAATTCAATAGACTGGAGGAACCTGTACTGTGTACAGTTTCTATGCAAATTCAGACAGCTCAAGGTGCTTTGAAGAATCATAGAACTACTTGGCAAGGAGGTATAGAAATATGTTTGGAATTTAAAGAATTATAAGACTTTGCATCACTCATGCTAAAGGCAGTATTCTGTCCTAATTTTTCTGGGCAGCCCTGTTTCTAACCTGTGACCAGTGTATTAAATCTTTCTATCTGTGAACTGTCTCAGGTTTCTCCCCCTTATTTGGTCTCATTCTATTTTTCACCTTCAAACTGTACTGAATACTTCAGTTGTAATATTTGCTAACATTTGTTGAACATTACTCTGTGACAGTGCTGTGCTCAGTGCTTTAATGTGTTATCTCATTTAGTACTCCCCACAGTCCTTTGAGGTAGGTTCTATTGCAGTAATGTTGAACACACTGAAAGTTGAAAGAACCATAAAATTGTCTTTTTATTCACAGTATCATTTTCACAATACAAGTTTTTCTGGGTAGACAAAAAAAGTGAGACCAGTTGTAAATTATTAACATGTTATTTACCTCATGCTCAGACTCTTGAGAAACTATGTTTTTACCTCTGCCATCAAAATTAATTTTTTCCACATTCTTTTTTTTTTTTTTTCTTTCCTCTTCTTACTAAAAAAGAGTGGTTCTTTCTCCCAACCAATGCCAAGCTTTCGACCTGTGCCTTGGAATCTGCTTCCCAGGGACCTTCTCTTAGTTAATCCCTCTGCCATAGTTTCAGCCTTCCTTCCTCCACCCATTCCTCTTTACCTGTTAAAATCAAACCTTTTATTTCTTAATATATTATACATAATATTACATAATATAATAAAACAGAGCAAACCTTCCCTTATTCATCTTTTCTTCCAACCACTACTCTTTCTCTTGCCTTTCCTTTATTGTCAGATTTATATACCCTAGGTAGTTCTTCTGCTGAATTGCCCATTAATAATGGACACATTCTAATTTAGCTTCTGTTCTTTGTGCTTTATTGAAATGTGTCTACTAGGTACTCTTATATTGTGCTCTTCCCTGTCATAGATAGCATGTATCACACTCTTCCCTGTCATAGCATGTATCACACTGAGATTGCTTCTTTGTCTTACTCAATAGACTGTAGCTTTAAAGGAGCATAAACTATTACAAAGTTGTGTTGTCGCTATGTAATTAGCAAACTGCAAGAGACAAAGATTTCAGTAAACATGTTGCATAATGAGTAGTAAGTCAAATTAGTTACCATCTCTCAAACTTTCAGCCTCAAAAAACTAATTATAAAAAACCTCTATAAAACAATGGGGTTTCTTATTGCATAAAAAGATGGTAAGTCCATTAGTTGTTACTTTTTTGCAAAGGCATAAGATTTATGTTTAAAAATATATCACAATAAAATTTCTATTATGTTTTCTATTTGTAGTTTCAAATATTTGATGTCTGTATTTTATGTATATGTCTGTATTCTACTTGACTTGTCATGTCAGGTAGAAATGAATTCTAATTCTGGAATCCTTATCATTATGAATCCTGCTGGGAAAGGTTATGGAGGAAGACAAAAACTGCCTGATAATCTTAAACAGCTTTTCAGACCAGTAGCCATGTCTCATTCTGACAGTGATCTTACTGCAGAAGTTATTCTCTATTCAGAAGGCTTTAAAGATGCCAAAGTATTGGGCAGAAAACTAGTAGCTATCTTTACTCTACCTAGATGAGTTTTTGTGTTTTAAATATTTTTATGTTTTGTGGTTTCAATGACTGACTATGGTTATTAGTGACTATTTTTCACATTTGTCCAATTTACCAATTCAGTGGTTTTCATATTGGTGTTGCCTTTACTTAAGGTGTTGATAGGAAAGATCTTAGTGTGAATAATAAAAACATCTAGACCAAAACTATTTGTTTTTCAAAAATACTATAAATCTGATCTCATTTTTTTCTACGAAGTTTTTTTTGATGTGTTCCAGCTAAATGATACTATTGATCTAATTACCAGCTGACCACTGAAAACTTAATGTTCTTTGGAGGGACTCTTCTAGAGTTTTTCTTATGTTTAATTTTTGGTAATAGATGTTGACTTCTAGCTTAGTTGGACAATGGAAAATTCTAGTCCATGTCATTTAAAAGATAGTGAGAACTAGAATTTCAGTTACTGGAATATCAATATTCATTCATATTTGTCAATAGTTATATTCTGTATTTCTTTGAATATCATGATAAAAAGAATTTCTGATAGCTATTTGATGCTTTATGATTTTCATGTTTTCACTGAAGGGAACTTTTGACACCTCAGCAACATTATGACTGGTGTTTGAGAGCTTTGAAGACAGTTCTCAGAGGATGTGGAAATCTTCTTAGATAACTGAAGAAAACTGGCATTAAACATAAAGGTATGGTTCATTCATTATTCCAGACACCATCTTAGTTTTTAAAGTAAATTTTAATTTAGAATAGCTTGAGATTTATAGAAAGATTATAAATATAATATATAAAGGTTTTGACTCTTCTGTTCCCAGTTTCTCCTGTTGTTTACATCATGCATGTGTGTGGTACATTTATCACAACTAATGAAGCAACATCAATTTTTTTTTTGTTTGTTTCAAGGTGGACTTCATTGGGAAAAGTTAGTGTAAAAAAAATTCACATTCATAAAATTTAAATAAGACTAAATTATACCTTGTACCTATAATAATCACTATAGTAATCACAAATAAGGTAAAGTCTAGATTATTGCCTAAGCCAACACTATTTTGTTAGGCTTCTGTTGCAAGCCCGAGGCAGGACACTGCAATTATTGGAAGTGAGTCCAATGATGTATTTGCATTTGAAGCTAAAGAAAGGGAAAAAAGCATGTTCTGATTATGGTATCACAACATTCTAGCCTGAGTAAAAGCAACTTTATTAATATATTCTGCAGCCGAGTACATTAGTAATTGTGACCATGTATTAAAATTCTCATTTTGCCCTGGCTGGTAGCTCAGTGGATAAGGTGCCGGCCTGCGAACCCAAAGGTCGCCGGTTCAATTCCCAGCCAGGGCAACATAACCAGGTTGCAAGCCAGGTCTCCAGCCAGGTCTGTAGCTGGAGGCAGGTGAAAGGCAACCATACATTGATGTCTCTCTCCCTCTCTGCCTCTCTCCCTTCCCCCTCTCTCGGGAAAAAAAAAAATTCTCATTTCATGTCATTAACAGAGTAATCAGTTTTCTTCATGATACATTATGTTTTACCAAGTTCATGTAGTTTGTCCCTCTCAGGATCCTTCCAGGAATGTTTCTAATCTGGGACAGTTTAAGATACCCCGTTTGCTTACCCTGGGTCATCTTTGGTCATTTAATACAGCCAACCTGCTGGGACTCAGGGCTGGTGGAAGGCCCTTCCCTGAACAAAAGGCGAGTCAGATCTCAATTTTCTCAAACCTTAATGTCACACTACACAACCTGAACAAGACTGTTACTAATAAGTTACTGTGAGATTCTCTTTGGTTATGGAATTTTTAAGCTTATAAAAAATATAGCTAGAAATATGCTCCTGAATTCTAAAAATATGGGCCCAACAAATACAAATATGTATTTCCCTGTGAAATCTAACATGAATGGTCTCCTTAGCAAATACAAAGAACAGAGACTGACCTTAAGAGCTCTGAGAGGCAGGGAGAGCTGGCCAGGGCAGCCTTAGATACTGTCCATGGCTCTGAACTCACTGAGGGCCTGCATAGGGTTCACATGCTTCTTCTGAGATGCTTGTTTAATCTTCATCTGTGTCTCATCCTGTTTCTCTCTCTTCACCAACGGCTTTTTCTCAGATGCCTTCATCTTCCATGACACAGCTGAGAAGTTGAGGGAAACCATGCCCTGAGACTTCTGGTACTTGGTGGAGGCCACATAGGAGGTCTGCACCACAGCATTCATCAAGTTTTTGGTGGCCTGGATCAGGGACATGGCACTGTCCACCCCAGAGACACAAGCTTTCCACCGAGGTTCTGCATCTCAGCCTTGACTTTGCTGCAGATGTTGAGCTGGTGGCAGTAGAGGGCAATGTGCTGCAAGTAGGCCAGCAGGTCCTGCTTGCAGGCCGAGTCTGAACAACGGTCTGCAATGGTACGACCACGCTTATCCAGCCTAGATCCTGCCTCAGCAATTTTCTTGGCAGCACTGATCACATCTGACATATTTTTGGGTGGTCGTTTACCTCGGGTGAAGTCCATCATCTCCATCATGATCACGCTGCTTGGCCAGCACCCAGTTGACGCTTCAGCATCCAGCTTGCTCTTTTCTTCCTGGAAGTTGGCCACCTTTTCTGCAATATTTGCTTTTGCTTTTGGGAAACCTGAGCCATGATTGCCTGGGCACTCTGGCCAGCTATCAGCTGATCATCTTCTGCCTGGACACGTGTCCTGCTTCGTACATCAAAGTCTTCTGTCTTGAGGTCAGAGTCGTCCAACTCCTCAGGAGTCCTTCTCATCAACGCTGTTTTCCTGATGTCCCGGATGCCATCATTTACCAGGCAGGAGGCCTCAATAAACTCATTCTCATCCATAGGCGGGCAGGGTCCGAGCCCAGGGCTTCCATGGCAGCTTCTACTCGCTCAGTAAAATGCGGCATAACTGTGCTGGAGAGAAGCTTGGTAGCTTCCAGCACCTTCTCTTTGTAGACCCCTGGCTCATAGTTGTCCATCTCTGAGGTGACAACATGAGTGACCTGGGTTTCCCAGCCTCGGATTGCACCAGCTGTGTGGTCTAGCCCATCTACATCTTTCTCTTGGAGAGCAATGACACATTTGTTCACATCTTCCAGGATGCAATTCTTTGAGTCAGCCAAGAAGCCATCAGTGGAAGTAATGTCATCAACAGCATCTGCGAGAACGTGGACTTGTTTTTCCCACTGTTCTTTAAACAAACCCATATTCTCTTGGGCCAGTTTACTCTCTGATTTTGCTGCTAAAGCCAATGCAGCATTGATAACCTGAGGGCCAGGGGCTTCTAGCTGGCTTGCAGACATTCAAACAAGTTTTACACTTTCTTCATTGTTTGAAATGGAACAGGCTAAGTTGGTAGCCTCAATCAATTTGTTGGCATGGTCACGGAAAACTTGAGGGTACTCTTTAACTTCTTTCTCATTTCCATTCTTTGCAGCTTCAATCAATACCAGAAGTGGAACATTGGTTCCCAGGAATGAATCAGACACGTGGTCTATGGCAGCTTTGCGAAGCTGCCTATACAGACCCTGGTCTTCTTGGCCATTTTATCTATTGCAGAATTAAATATAGCACTTCTTTCTTTATGTCTAGCTACTATTTTCTCACGCCTGTCATCATGCATGCAGGACAAGTCATGCAGCCCCACTAATAATGCTTTCAGGTGCTCCTCCAGGGAAGGTCTAAAGCGTTCCTCACTGAAGCTCAAGGGGTCCACAATGATTTGTTTATCAAAGTTATTGAGCGCAAATGCCAGTTCTTCTCCTCCACCTTGGTGCTGAGAGGCATCTGATGAGGTGACCTGGGCTGCATTGGAAATACCTGTCACTGCCTGCTGCAGCTGCTTGTATATCAGGTCTCTGTTGGCCTTCCAGGCTGCAACATCAGGATGCTGTAGGCAGGCCTGGGATGCAGTATAGAGAATTGAAACATTTTTCTGCAGGATTCCTCTGGCTGCAACCATCTGATCACGATGGCCCACATCTTTCAATTCCTATTGCCTTTTAGCTGCCAGAATGTTCAGTTTATCCACTTCAGGCTTCAGGGCTTTATACTGTATTCCCAAGTCTTGTTCAGTGCCAGCATTCCTCAGTTTCAAGATACCATCTTCCACAACTTTCAGCTGAACAAGTAATTTGTAGACATCTGCCAAGTCAGCCAAAACAAGCAGCTGGGTAACTGCAGACAGCAAAGCTCGGGCTGCCGGAACCATGTTGCCACGCTTCACAGAAGAGCAGGGATCAACTGCAAACTCTCCCGAAGCACTCTTCATGAAACATCTTCTACAGCAGCCACAAGCTCCTCCTTGAGAAACTGACTCATGCAATTTTATCCCCCTTCTCCAAGAAATTCTCAGTTGCTTGTTCAACAGACGCCACCAAAACATGGGCCTTCTTAGAACAACCTCTCTTCTTATTAGAGGGCCCCTTACTATTAGCGTTTACCAGGGTTATAACCTATGTAACAAAAGGCTCCAACAGTCTTTCAACTGCTAGAGACCTGATCTCTAGACTTTTGGGGTCCCATTTTAAGTTTATGTTGCCTGCATGGACAGCAGTCTTTTCTGCGGCAAACTGGGTGAGGCTAGGAAAATTCCTCAGGCCCAAAGCCGACAGACATGACTTTTGTCTTCCACCCATATGGCCGTCAATATATTATTTTTTAACTGAAGTTCTTTTTTTGTTGTTGTTTTTAATTTAATTTTATTGTTGTTATATTACATTCATCCCCTTTTTACTCCCTTCTGTCTCCTTCCCCACCCACCCACTCCACCCAAAGTCAATCCCACCTATTGTCCATGTCCATGGTTCTTCCATGTCCTAGGTTCTTGACTAAACTGCTCCCCTTCTTTGCCTCTTCCTCCCCCCACCCCCCAGCACCCTTTCCCCCTGCCTACTGAAGGCTTATTCACTATATTCATATATCTGGCTCTGTTTTGCTTGTTGTTTGTTTTGTTCATTATTGTCCTGTAATGGGTGAGATCATATGGTATTTATCTTTCACTGACTGGCTTATTTCACTAAGCATAATACTTTCCAGTTCCATCCATGTTGTTGCAAAGGGTAGGAGTTCCTTCTTTCTTTCTGCTGTGTATTATTCCATTGTGTAAATGCACCAAAGTTTTTTTTTTTTTAATTTTTTACTTTTTTTTCTTTTTTAATTTTATTGTTGTATTACATCCATCCCCTTTTTGCTCCCCTCTGTCCCCCTACCCACCCACCCATTCCCCTCAATGCACCAAAGTTTTTTGATCCAAACATCCGCTGATGGGCACTTAGGCTGTTTCTAGGGCTTGGCTATTGTAAATAGTGTAG
This sequence comes from Noctilio leporinus, assembly GCA_004026585.1. NCBI lineage: Eukaryota > Metazoa > Chordata > Mammalia > Chiroptera > Noctilionidae > Noctilio > Noctilio leporinus. Next base: position 34,591 of record PVIW01006424.1, read on the forward strand.
CTATGAATCAGGGTACATAGATTCTTATGAGTTGGTGTTTCAGGATTCTCTGGGTATAGTTCCAGTAGTGGAATTACTGGATCAAACAGCAGTTCCATTTTTAGTTTTTCAAGGAAAGTCCATACTGTTTTCCACAGTGGCTGCACCAGCCTGCATTCCCACCAACAGTTCACAAAGGTTCCCTTTGCCCCACATCCTCCCTAACACTTGTTGTTTGTTGATTTGCTAATGATTGCCATTCTAACAGGTGTGAGGTGGTATCTTATTGTGGTTTTAATTTGCATCTCTCTGATGACCAGTGATGTTGAGCATTCTTTCATATGCCTCTGGGCCCTTTGTATATCTTCCTCAGTGAGTTGTCTGTTCAGGTCCTTTGCCCATTTTTTTAATTGGGCTGTTTGTCTCCCTGGTGTTGAGTCGCATTAGTTCTTTATATATTTTGGAGATCAAACCCTTGTCTGAGGTATCTTTGGCAAATATATTTTCCCATACAGTTGGTTCCCTTTGAATTTTGCTGGTGTTTCCTTTAGCTGAACAGAAACTTTTCAATTTGATATAGTCCCATTTGTTGATTTGTTCTTTGATTTCCTTTGCCCTTGGTGAAGTATCATTAAACATATTTCTGCATAGGATACCTAAAATTGTACTGCCTATATTTTTCTCCAGGACCTTTATGGTGACACAGCTAATGTTTAAGTCCTTTATCCATCTTGAGTTTATTTTGGTGTATGGTGTAAGCTGGTGGTCTACTTTTATCTTTTTGCATGTTGCTGTCCAGTGCTCCCAACACCACTTGTTGAAGAAACTGTTTTTACTTCATTTGATGTTCCTTCCCCTTTGTCGAATATTAATTGACCATGGAGCCCTGGGTTTATTTCTGGGCTCTCTATTCTGTTCCATTGATCTATATGTCTATTCTTATGCCAGTGCCAGGCTGTTTTGATGACAGTAGCCTTGTAGTATAGTTTGATGCCTGGTATTGTGATTCCTCCTACCTTTTTCTTCTTTCTCAAGATTGGTGCAGCTATTTGTTGGCTTTTTTGGCTCGATATAAATTTTTGAGGTATGTTTTCTATTTCTGTGAAGTCTGTCATTGGTATTTTAATTGGGATTGCATTGAATCTATATATATATATATTGCTTTAGGTGGTATGGACATTTTAATGATGTTAATTCTTCCCATCTATGAACATGGTATATGCTTCCATTTATTTATATCTTCCTTAATTTTTTTCTAAAATGTCCTATAGTTTTCTGAGTACAGGTGTTTTACTTCCTTAGTTAGGTTTATTCCTAAGGACTTTATTTTTCTTGTTGCTATGGTAAATGGGATTTGTTTTTTCGCTTCTATTTCTAATGTTTCATTATTGGTATACAAAAATGCTTTTGATTTCTGTATATTGACTTTATATCCAGCTATTTTGCTAAATTTGCTTATTAGGTCAAGTAAGTTTTTGGTGCGGCCTCTCAGGTTTTGTATGTACACTATCATATCATCTGCAAATAATGCCCGTTTGACTTCCTTCTTTCCAATTTGGATACCTTTGATTCCTTTTTCTTCTCTGATGGCTATGGCTAGAACTTCCAAGACAATGTTGAACACCAGTGGAGAAAGTGGACATCCTTGTCTTGTTCCTGATCTTAGGGGGAAAGCTTTTAGTTTTTGCCTATTGAGTATGATGTTGGCTTTAGGTTTCTCATATATATGGCCTTTTTGATGTTGAGGTATACTCTCTCTATTTCCATTTTGATTAGAGTTTTTATCATAAATGGTTGCTTTACTTTATCAAATGCTTTTTCAGCATCTATTGATATGATGAAATGGTTTTTGTCTTTCAATTTGTTGATGTGGTGTATTACATTTATTGATTTATGAATGTTGCACCATCCTTGCATCCCTGGGATGAAACCCACTTGATCATGGTGTATGATCTTTGTAATGTACTGCTGGATCTGGTTGGCCAATATTTTGTTGAGAATCTTAGCATCTGTGTTCATCAGAGATATTGGCCTATAGTTTCCTTTCTTAGTTGTGTCTTGACCTGGTTTTGGGATTAGGATAATATTGGCCTCATAGAAAGATTTGGGAGTCTTCCCTCTTCCTGTAATTTTTGGTATAGGTTGAGAAGGATAGGAGTTAGTTCTTCTTTAAATGTTTTGTAGAATTCACCTGTGTATCCATCTGGTCTGGGGCTCTTGTGCTTTGGGAGGTTTTGGATTACTTCTTCAATTTCACTAGTTGTTACTGGCCTATTCAGGATTTCCGCTTTTTCTGGATTTAGTTTTGGTAGATTATACATTTCCAGAAATGTGTCCATTTCACCCAGGTTGTCATATTTCTTGTCATATAGTTCTCTCTAGTAATTTCTTAGAATCTTTTGTATGTCTGAAGTATTAGTTGTGATTTATCCTCTGTCATTTCTGATTCTGTTTATTTGGGTCCTCTGTCTCTTTTTCTTGATGAGTCTGGATAAAGGCTTGTCAATTCTGTTTATTTTTTTCAAAGAACCAGCTCTTGAGCTTGTTGATTCTTCAAATTGTAGTTTGAGTCTCTAAGTTATTTAGTTCTGCTGTGATCTTGATGATTTCCTTCCTTCTACTTGCTCTGGGCTTTGTTTGTTGTTACTTCTCTAGTTCTTGCAGCTTTATGGTTAGGTTTTTTGTATAAACCTCTCCTGATATTTTTAGGTAGGCCTGTATTGGTATGAATTTCCCCCTGAGGACTGCCTTTTCTGTGTCTCATAGGTTTTGGACTGTTGTGTATGCATTGTAATTTGTTTCCAGAAACTTTTTGATTTCATCTTTGATCTCATTGTTAACCTGTTCATTACTTAAAAGCATGTTATGCAGTCTCTGTGAGTTAAAAGTATTTTTGTTTTTTTCCCTTGAAATTGGTTTCTAGTTTCAAGCCATTGTGATCTGAGAAGATGCTTGCTATAATTTCAATTTTCCTGTATTTGTAAGGGCTTGTGACCTGCCATGTGGTCTATCTTAGAGAATGATCCATGTGCATTTGAAAAGAATGTGTATTTTGCTTCTTTGGGGTGAAAGGTTCTGTATATATCAGTTAGGTCCAGTTCCTCTAGAGCGTTGTTCAATGCCACAACATCCTTAGTAATTTTTTGTTTGGAAGATCTGTCCATTGTTGATAGTGGGGTATTAAAATTCCCTACTATGAGTATGCTGCTGTCTATATCCTTCTTGAAGCCCTCCAAGATTTTCCTTATATATTTCGGAGCTCCTACATTGGGTGCAGTTTACCAGAGTTATTTTTTCTTGATGGATTATTTCCTTAAGTGTTACGATATGTCCTTCTTTATCTCTTTTTATAGCCTTCATCAAAAATCTATTTTGTCTGAAATAAGTATTGCTACTCCAGCTTTTTTCTCATGTCCATTTGCTTGAGATATATATATATATATATATATATATATATATATATATATATCCATCCCTTCACTTTCAATCTGTGTGGATCTTTTGTTCTGAGGTGGGTCTCTTGAAGACAGTATATATGTGGGTCATATTTTCTTATCCATTCAGCTACCGTATATTTTTTGACTGGTGCATTTAATCCATTTACATTTAAGGTTATTGTTGATTGATATTTATTTATTGCCATGTTCCCACTTTGTACCTGTGTTCCTCTTTGTCTCTCTGTTTCTTCATTTTTATTTTTTTTTTAATTTTAAAGCAGACCCTTTAGCATTTCTTGCAATGTTGGTTTGGTAGAGATGTATTCTTTTAGTCTTCTTTTGTCTGGGAAACTCCTTATTTCTCCTTCCATCTTGAATGAGAGCCTGGCTGGGTAGAGTATTCTTGGTTGCAGGACTTTGTTTACCATTACTTGGAATATGTTTTGCCATTCCCTTCTGGCCTATATTGTTTCTGTTGAATAATCATTTGATAGCCTTATAGGAGCCCCCTTATATGTTATTTGCTGTTTCTCTCTTGATGCTTTTAGGATTCTCTCTTTGTCTCTGAAATTTGCCATTTTAATTATGATGTGTCTTGGAGTGAGTCTGTTTGGGTTAGTCTTCATAGGAACCCCCTATTCTTCCTGAACTTGAGTAAAGTTTTCACTCATCATGTTAGGGAAATTTTCTATCATTACTTTTTTGAACAGGTTTTCCATTCCTTGTTTCTCTTCTCCTTCTGGTATGTCTACGATACAGATGTTACTATGTTTCATGTTGTCCTGTAGCTCTCTTAAAACCTCTTCATTCTTGTTCAGCCTTTTTTCATTCCCTTGCACTGTCTTGGAATATTTTTCTACATTGTCCTCCAACTCGCTGATTCCATTCTCTGCTTCCTCTAGCCTACTGTTCATTCCTTCTACCGTATTCTTCAATTCAGAAATTGTATTCTTTATTTCCTCCTGTCTCTTTTTGATAGTTTCTAAGTCCTTAATGCTGGTGTAGCTCTCAGTAAGTTCCTTGTAGCTTCCCTGGAGTTCTTTGTAGTTCCCCTGGAGTTGTTTATAGTTTTCTTTGAGCTGGCTGAGGTCTTTGAGCTTCTCTGTCATCATTCTTTTGAATATCTGATAGTTTGTTTGCCTCTGTTTCATTTAGTGATCTTTCGGGGGATTCTTCCTTCCCTTTTGGTGATAAGCTGATTCTCCCCCCCCTCCCCCCCCCCATTTTGGGTGTCTGTTGTTGCTTGCTTTTGTCTTGGATTAATCTGCTTTGATTCTCTGCCTTTGTGGAGCACCCTTCTGTGTTAGGAGATTTGTGAAGTTCAGTGTTGCAGCCTCCTAGATTTCCTCCACTTATTGCTCTTAGGGTGGCCTTTATGTCATTAACTTGGGATATCTGGTTGTATTTTGGATTTGTTTTACGTGTTGCTCCTTTCCTTTCAGTTGGCTGATTGAGAGACACTCCTATCCTTTCTCATACGCTATTTTTGAGCTGCTCATTAGGAATTAATAATTCATGTAGCTCTTGGTGTAACTCAGGTGCTTGAGATTAGCAGCAATCCATTTCCTGAGTCTGCCTCTTTTTCTTGATCAATTCTCTGCAGTCTACAGTCAGGCTGTGTGGTCTTGGAGTGACAGCGTCTATGGTTGTCACAGTCAAGGCTAATTTAGTGCCAGCCCCAAGGTAGACTGAGCCTCCAGTAGCCTAGCTGGGTGTCTATGCTGCCGGTGTTTTGGGCCCCCCCCTTCTCTCACTGGTTCTGTGTGAAGACATGCAGGGTGCTTTTGTGGTGTCTATGGCTGCTCTTCCCCCTCCAGCTCCTGGAGGAAGCTCCTGCCTGCGATGGGCACCTGGCTCCACGTCAAGGCAGCCTGCAACCTCGCTGGCTCCTGTGATGGCCTCCACAGGGCCTGGCTCTCCTGGGTGAAGGCTAACCCTCCAAGAAGTTCAGCTCTTTGAGGAGTCCTTCACCACTTCCTCTGTGATGTGTTCCTGGCTCCCCAGGAGGTCCCCAGCTCAATCCACAGGCTAACACTACTCCTCTGTATATTGACCTTTATTATATGACATTTTTAAACTCACTGGTTCTACACTTTTGTTTAAAAAATAGAATTTTTAGAATTTTCTGTACAGATGATGTCATTTGCAAATGAAAAGAGTTGTACTTTCTTTACAGCTATGTTTTTATTTCTTTCTCTTTGTCTTATTACATGGCTATAAACTCTAGTATAATGTTGGCTAGACCTGGTAAGAGTGGCATCTTTGCCTTTACCTTATTCACAGCAATTGATTTTCAAATATGAAGTCACCATGTCATTCCTGGAATAATGCATGTGGACATGATGCCATTGGGCCTTTACATATTGATGGAACTGACTAATTAGGCCACTATGTTCATGAAGGCTACTGGTCTTCAGTTTTCATTCCTTGTAATTGTTGATATAAGAATAAACCTGGACTTGTACAGTGGGCTTTTCTAATATCAGTAAATGTATGCAACATTGGTATTTAACCTTCTTTAGAAATAGAAGGTATTGATCTGTTGGGATTAATTAAGGTACTTTTTCCTTTTTATGCCTTGAATTTGTTTGAGAGGCTTACGACATCCACTTGACCATGCTGTTTTACTTTACAATGATTAAAACAAATCTCCAACTAGCTGACAGACTAATTAGCCTTTCTTTCTTAAAATACTTCCAGCTCTTACAATCATGGATATAAAAAAAAAATTGTTTAAGAAATTAGAAAATTTAAGTTCATAAAGAATTACAAGTCTATAATGAATAGTGAAACACTTGGAAACACTAGGGAATATTTGGGGGTAGCTTTCATCTTAATATTAAGATCTACTAGCAACACTACACAGAACCAGATTTCAAAAGTATCAATCAAAGAATGTTATTTGCTTCTAAAACTTACTTCTTGCAATAAGACCCACTAATAAGGTCTGTATAAAGTAAACAGTCCTTTGACTTGCAAGAATGACTCATCCATATCCATTAGGAGAGCTACCATAAATACAAAAACACTGTCAGGTATTGGTGAGGATCTGGAGAAACTGGAATCCTTGTGCACTGTTGGTGGGAATATAAAATGGTGTAGTTGGAATGGGAAACTATATGGGGGATCCTCAAAATATTTAAAGTAGAACTACCATATAATCACTAATTCCACTCTGGGTATATACCTTAAAGAATTAAAAGCAGCCCAGTTGCTCCACTCCTCGGAACTAGGTATTTCCGACTCTTTTACTAAATTTGTAGGACTCAAATTCACTGCCATGTCCTCTGAAGAAGGGAAGCTCTTTGTTGGAGGGCTCAACTTCAACACGGATGAGCAAGCTCTGGAAGATCACTTCAGCAGCTTTGGGCCAATTTCTGAAGTGGTCGTTGTCAAGGACCAGGAGACTCAGCGATCCCGGGGTTTTGGCTTCATTACCTTCACCAATCCAGAGCATGCCTCAGATGCAATGAGAGCCATGAATGGAGAGTCTCTGGATGGTCGTCAGATCCGTGTGGACCACGCAGGCAAGTCAGCCCGTGGAACCAGAGGGGGTGCCTTTGGGGCCCGTGGGCATGGTCGCAGCTATTCTAGAGGTGGTGGGGACCAGGGTTATGGGAGTGGCAGGTTTGACAGTCGACCCGGAGGATATGGATATGGATATGGAAGGTCCAGAGACTATGGTGGCAGCCAGGGTGGTTATGACCACTACTCAGGAGGAAATTACAGAGACAATTATGACAACTGAGATGAGGCATGCACACCTAATGTAGATACACAAGGAATAAAACTTCTGATCCAGGATCATCCTTCTAAGTGGCTGTATTTATAAAGAGTTTTGGAGCTGCACTGAAACATCTGTTTTAGTACAGAAGCATATTTTTGGATTGAGTTCCCAAGGTAGCTTGTTAAAGACCTTTTAGAAAGTCCTGTGTGTGTGTTTTTTTTTTCCCCCCATTTAAAGACAAATTCTGTAACATTTAGTTTGGTCTCTCAGGATTGGTTCAGGCAAAAAAACAATGTTTGACCAGACTTTTTTTTCCCCAGAGATAATGTGCATCTAGGGACATTTTCAAAACTGGTACACAGTGTTTACCATGGTTAGGAAGCAATTTCCAAATGTAACTGCAAGAAATGAACATGATTACTTAGAGCTGTTTTTTACTGAAGATCACTGCCCTGGTTATGTAGATTTTTCTTAAAATACTTGTGAATGTCATATTTTTTTAATACTGGAAGAAAAAATATTCTGTTGTGTTTTCATGTAGCAATTAGGCTGTCCTTCATGAAGCTGATTAAAAAGATGAAACCTGAAAGAAAATAATTAAAAGCAAGGTCCTGAAAAGATATTCATATACTTAAGTTCACAGAAGCATTATTTATAAGAACCAAAATGGTGAAGCAACCCGTGTCCATCAATGTATGAATGGATAAACAAAATGTGGCAGATACATACACCAGAATATTATTCAGTCTTAAAAATGAAAGACAATGCTGAGCTACAACAGCCTTAAGGACATTATCTTAGTAAAATAAGCCAGTCAGCAAGATGACAAATATTGTATGATTCAACATATAGGAGGTAGCTAGAGCATCAAATTCATAGACAGAAAATAGAATGGTGGTTGCTAAGGACTTGTTGTAGGGAAGTCAGAAAATTTGTGCAATGGGTATAAAATTACAGTTTTGCAAAGTGAAAAGAGTGCTGGAAATTGGTTGTACAATAATATGAATGTATGTCACACTACCAAACAGTAAAATTAAAAATGCTTAAGTGGTAAATTTTATATTAATGTGTGTTTTACCACAATTTTACTTTATTTTATTTATTTTGTACTTTTAAATTTAATTTTATTGTTGTTATATTACACCCATCCCCTCTTTACTCCCCTCTGTCCCCTTCCCCACCCACCCACTCCCCCACAAAGTCAATCCCACTTGCTGTCCACGTCCATGGTTCTTCCATACTAGTTCCTTAACTAACCTGCTCCCCTTCTTCACCACCTCCTCCCCACCACCCCCTGCCCACTTAAGTTCTATTCATTGAATTCATGTATCTGGTTCTGTTTTGCTTGTTTGTTTGTTTTGTTCATTATTGTTCTGTAATGGGTGAGATCATATGGTATTTGTCTTTCACTGACTGGCTTATTTCACTGAGCATAATACTTTCCAGTTCCATCCATTTTGCTGCAAAGGGTAGGAATTCCTTCTCTCTTTTCTGCTGTGTAGTATTCCATTGTGTAAATATATCAAAGCTTTTTGATCTAGTCATCCACTGATGGGCACTTAGGCTATTTCCAGGACTTAGTTATTGTAAATAGTGCTGCTATGAACATAGGGGTACATAGGTTCTTCTGAATTGGTGCTTCAGGGTTCTTTAGGTATTGTAATCCATTTACCTTTGTACCTGTGTTTCTGTCTGTCTCTCTGTTTCTTCATCTTCTTTAAGCAGGCCCTTTAGCATCTCTTGCAATGCTGGTTTGGTGGAGATGTACTCTTTTAGTCTTCTTTTGTCTGGAAAACTCCTTATTTCTCCTTCCATTTTGAATGAGAACCTTGCTGGGTAGACTATTCTTGGTCGCAGTCCTTTGTTTTTCATTGCTGGAAATGTTTTTTTTTTTTTTTTTTGCCATTCCCTTCTGGCTTATTGTGTTTCTGTGGAGAAATCAGCTGATAACTTTATGGGGGCCCCCTTGTATGTTATTAGCTGTTTCTCTCTTGCTGCTTTTAGGATTCTCTTCTTGTCTTTGAAATTTGCCGTTTTTGTTATGATGTGTCTTGGTGTTTGGGTTCATCTTCCTTGGGACCCTCTGTGCTTCGTGAGTTTGCATGATATTTTCTTTCCTCAAGTTAGGGAAGTTTTCTGTCATTACTTTTTCAAAGAGTTTTTCTATCCCTTGCTCCTCCTCTTCTCCTTCTGGTATTTCTAATATGGATGTTATTATGTTTCATGTTGTTCTGTAGCTCTCTTAAAATCTCTTCATTCTTTTTCAGTGTTTTTGCATTTTGTTGCACTGCCTGGGAATTGTTTTCTACATTGACCTCCAGCTTGCTGATCTGATCCTCTGCTTTCTCTAGCCTGCTTTTGATTCCTTCTACTGTGTTCTTCAATTCAGAAATTGTATTCTTTATTTCTTCCTGGCTCTTGATGGTTTCTAGGTGCTTTTTAATGCTGGTGTAGTTCTCAGGAAGTCCCCCAGCTCTCCTGGGGTTCTTTGCAGTTCCCCTGGAGTTCTTCATAGTTTCCCTAGAGTTGTTTAGTTTTCTTTGTACTCGGTGAGCTCATTAAGCTCCTCTATCATCATTATTTTGAATTCCATGTCTGAGAGTGTGCTTGCCTCTGTTTCATTTTGCACTCTTCCTGGTGATTCTTCCTTTCCATTTGCTGAGGGTTTATTTCTTTGTCTCCCCATTTTAGGTGGCTCATGTTTGTTTTTGCTTTTTAGATTTGTCTTCTTTGACTTGCTTAGTGGTGTGACCTTCTGTGGTGCAGAAATGCACTTACTTTACTTCCTGGATCTGTGCTTGCTGTCATCAGCTCATGTCCCAGTCTGAGCCTAGTTAGCCAGTTGGAGACTACCAGAGATCCACTGTCTTTGTCTTTCTCCTTTAGTTGTTAATCCAATTGGTCTGTGATCAGTGGTCACTTTTAGGCACCTCTGGGTGGGGCAGATGAATTCAGTTGTTAATCCAATCAACCTGTGATCTGAGGTCAGGGTTAGGCACTGCTGTGTGGGGCGGATTAATTCCTATGGGGGGGCTGTGGCTTCCCCTCAGGCTCCCAACCTTTGGAGATGAGTGGTCTGCTGGCTGTATGGGGCATGGGTCAGCCCCAGACTTATGGGCTGCTCCTTCAACTCTCCCCTAAAGCCACTAACCCAAACCCTCCTTAAGTGTCTCTAGTGCACTGTGCCCTTTCTCTGCTGGAGCCCAGCGTAGGTGGGTGGGTGTCTGTATTTTCGTGCATGGTCCCTTTAAGAGTCCAGGGGCTAAACCTGGTGACTTCTTGCTTTTCACAGCTGGGTGCTGTTTTACTCTCAGCTGTGTTGCTGTAGGCTGGGAAGCCCAGTTGGGGGTTTAGATCCCACCCTTCTCAAGTGGAGCCCCTGGCTGCTGAGATGTTTCTCCATCCCTTCAGCTGGAGCCCCGCCAGCCCTCTTGCATCTCTGCACCTCCTACCAGTCACACTGTGATGAATCGGCTCTTCTGTTCTTTCTGTGATAATAAGACTTCTCTCCAATTGGTGTTCTGTTGGTTATTTTGGATTTCTCCCAAATTAAGTTGTAATTCCAGTTTGGTGTTGGGAGGAGATTGGTGCAGGTCCACTTACTCCTCTGCCATCTTGGTTCTCCCACAATTTTAAATAGTGATTCATACATTAGCAGCAGACTAACTACTAATTTATAGCATACCAGAATCATGGCCATTTCTTTCCTACATGTTCCTGTTTCAGTTTGGAAATGCTGACCTTAACCCTCAACACTACAAGTCAGTGTTTCAGGTTCTCATAATTTTTAAAGATAAAAAATACCTTCAGACTTTGCCACATGTTTCCTGTGGGATGAATAGCAGGGACACAAAAACACTTATTTAGAATCATATGCCATATATTAGTGTAGAAAGTACACACGTGTACCTATTGTATATTTAAAAACTATGCATACTTATGGGCAAAGGAAGGATTATTTAAGGAATAAGTTTCACCATATGAGATTTACATCTTACTCACCAAATTCTGAACCTTATCTTTGCTGTTAAAACTGTTTGTGTTTATGCAAAACTCTTTTTTTTCCCCAAAATATGCGAAACAACAAGAAACTAAGAAGAGGACTGATTTTTTTTCATTAAAAAATAAACACATCTTCAAAAAATATTAGCAAACTGAATCCAGCAATATGTTAAAGAAATCATACACCATGATCAAGTGGGATTTATTCCAGGAATGCAAGGTTTGTACAGTATTTGCCAATCAGTAGCTATGATACACCTCATACACAAAATGAAGGATAAGCATTACAGGGTAATTATTAATAAATACAGTAAGGGCATTTGCTAAATTCTAACACTCATTTATGATAAAAACTCTCAGCAATGTGGGATTAAAGGGAGCATACCTAAACATAAGATCATATATGACAAACCCACAGACAGTATCACATTCAATAAGCAAAAAGTAAATGTGTTTCCTTTAACATCAAAAAAAGACAGGGATGTCCACTTTCACCAGTCTTATTCAACATAGCACTGGAAGTTCTAGCCAAAGCAATTGATAAGAAGCAGAAATAAAGACATCCAAATCGGAAGTGAAACTATCAATGTTCCCAGATTATAGTGCATATAGAAAACCTTAAAGACTCCAACAAAAACTACTACACTGATAAATGAATTCAGTACAGTAGCAAGATACAATATTAATTGTCAGAAATCAGTGGTGTTTTTATATATTAATAATTAACTATCAGAAATAGAAACTAAGAAAACAATCCCATTCATTATTGCAACAAAAAACAATAAATAAATAAAGTACCTAGGAATAAATTTAGCCAAGGGAGGTAAAAGATCTGTGTGAGAAAATTGTAGGATATTGAAGAAAGGAATTGAGGATGACACTAGTAAGTGGAAGTATATACCATGTTCATGAAAAGGAAGCATTATCATCATTAGAATGTCCATGCTACCCAAAGCAACCTATAAATTCAATGCAATTCCTATTACAATACCAATGGCATATCTCACACAACTAGAAAAATATTCAAAAAATTTTAATGAAACCATAAAAGACCTAAAATGGACTCAGCAATCTTGAGAAAGAAGAATAAAGCAGGAGTTAGGCTACCGAATGTTAAACTATACTACAAGGATGTAGGTACCAAAACAGTGTGGAACTGGCATAGACTAGACAGACCAAAAACAAAAAAACAAAAACAAAAACATAAAACCCCCACACTTTTACGGTCAATTAATATTTGACAAAGGTGGCAAGAATATACAATGAGGTAAAGAGAGTCTATTCAACAAATAATGTTGGGAAAATTGAACAGATACATGCAGAAAAAAAAATGAAACTAGACCATCTTCTCATCCCACGCACAAGACTAAAGTCAAAAGGTTTAACAACTTACATATAGGTCATAAAAACCATAAAAATCTAGAAGAAAAGGCCCTGGCTGGTGTGGCTTAGTGGATTGAGCACTGGCCTACAAACCCAAGGATTGCTGGTTCGATTCCCAGTCAGGGCACATACCCAGCTTCCAGGCCAGGTATCCAGACAGGTCCTCAGCTGGAGGCAGGTGAAAGGCAACCAGACCTTGATGTTTCTCTCCCTTTCCACTTCCCTCCCTTCCTTTCTCTCTAAAAATAATCAATAAAATCTTTATTTAAAAAATCTAGAAGAAAACATAAGCAGTGAATCTCAGACATTTCTCATAGCAATATTTTTTCTCCCAGGGCAAGAGAAATAAAAGAAAATTAATCACATGGGACTACAACAAACCCAAAAGCTTTTGCACACACACACACAACAACAACAACAACAAATTGGACAGGTAACCCACTGAATGGGAGAACATATTCACCAGTCATACATCTGATAATGGGTTAATTCCCAATATTTATAAAGAACTTATACAACTTAACACTAAGAAAACAATCCAAATAAAAATTGGCAAAGTACCTAAATAGAACCTGATCCAAAGAGCCTAATACAGATGGCAAAAGATATATGAAAAGATCAACATCTATAATCAGCAGAGGCCCTGGCCAGTGGCAGAGTGGATAAGGCACCAACCTGCTAACCCAAAGGTCACTGGTTCGATTTCCCAGCCAGGGCACATAACCATGTTGCAAGCCAGGTCTCCAGCCAGATCTGTAGCTGGAAGCAGGTGAAAGGCAACCACACATGGATGTTTCTCCCCCTCTCTGCCTCTCTCACTACCCCTCTCTGGTAATAATAAATAAAATCTTTTTTAAAAAATCAGAGACATGCAAATTAAAACCACTCTGAGATATTACTTCACTCCTGTTAGAATGGCTATTGACTAGGATGTGACATTATTTGTAGTGTCATGAAGACACATTTAGCTACTTTGTTCAAACTCTGGGCCATTTCACTAATGACAAAATCACAAATGTTTTAACGAGGTGGAATAGTTCAAAGGGCCTTAGGAAGAGAAGAAATCTGAAGAACTGACAATAGTTCTCCCTAAAATACTGATATTTTATTTGTATTCCTGGTCATATGCCTTCAGAGGGGAGTGGAGCTCAATTTCATCCCCCAGCCTTTGCTTTCAATATAAAGCTTTCAAAGGGTTCATGGTCAAGTCAAAGACAGGGCCATACCCAAAGATTTAAATAGAGAAAACATGTGTGAGAACAATGTGCCATTTGATGGCGTATTTAGAAACAGTAGAACAAGTACTATAAAAATAACAGGTGCCAGTCATACAGTAGTTACTGGAGGGAGGGACAAACTTATTGCACGGTCTTCATCTTTCCTTAAGGAAGAAACTATGCTAGCATGATGCTCAGGGATTCTTATCCCTTTCTGCATTCATTCTGCCTCCAAGTGACATTCCCTGACCCATGTTTTCTTGCTGGGTGAAACTAATTTATTAAAAAGAGATAAGCATTAGTCATTTTTTCCCCTTCTCTCTCCCTGTCTTGGGAGAAGTCATTTACTTTGCAGACCCAATTCTCTCTCAGGGGAGATAAGGCAGGCTGTGGGAGTTGGATAGCATTACCAAGGCTATTTGTACCTGACTGCTAAGCTGCCTCATACAAACTTCTAGAAGAAAATATAGGAAGTAAACTCTTTTTGATCAGTCCTAGCAATATATTTTTCAGATGTGTCTCCATAAGCAACAGCCAAAAAGATGTTAACTTAACCTGGAGGATATTATAGCAGTGAAATAAATCAGAAAAGAAAAGTAAATGTTCTATGATTTCATGTATATGCGGAACCTGAAAAGAAAAACAACATCACTAAAACAAATCAGAAACAGAGTCATAGATACAGAGAACACACTCAGCAATTAGTTTCAATTTGTCACCTATGTCTCCTCAGCACTACAACACATAGTAGTTCATCCTATTTTCTGCTGTGCCTGGCTTTCTGATCTTCACCACTATTTAGAAGGACCACCTCAAATTAAACAAACATGAACTACTTCATGACAGTGTACTTAATATGAGTTTAGAATTTTCTAAATTCTAATCTTTATTTGTACATATATCCCTGACCACTGTGTATTTACAGCAATAGAAAGTCATTAGGACATAGCTAAAAGGATCATCTACATCACAATCAAATTGACTGTAATAGATCACAGTCAATTGACTCCAGTGCATACAGAACATTTCAAGCCAATAACACAATTAGGAACTTTCTTGCCAAGTTGAAAACTAATCTTGGCATTGGCACATGGACTTATTCCTCCTTCTGGATAGAGAAGCTAACAGTCTACAGACCTTCATTAAAACAGATGAGAGGCATAAAACTGAAGGCAAAGGAAAGAAATGTAGGAGATTTCTCTTAAGTAGTTAAAAGCTTGAGCAAAGGGAATCTAATAGTGAAAAGAACTATAGCTTGAAACAGATGATATTGCTAACACGTTAAGCAATTTTGCCTGACAGGAGGAAAAAAAAAAAAAAAAGAGGGGTTGCAGGAGGGACCAAGATGGAGAAAGTGGAGCTACATCAATCCCCTCCAGGACCAATATAGAATTATAACTTAATTGGGGAGAAACCATCCAGAATAACCAATAGAGCACTAGTTGGAGAGAAGGCTTATAACCATGTACAGAACAGAAGAGGCTGCTTCGTCTCAACAGGACTGGTTGGAAGTATGGGGACCTTAAAGGGCTGGCTGGGCTCCTACAGATGGCAACTGAAAGATGAGCCAGGGGTTCCACCTGAGAAGGGTGGGTTCTAAACCCTCTGCTGGGCTTCCCAGCCTACAACAACACAGCTGAGAGTAAATAGCATTCAGCTGTGAAAAGCAAGAAGCCACAGAGTTTGCTAGCCTGAGATGGCTAGAGACAGAGAATTACTAAAGTGACCACACATGAAAATACATTGGCACCCACTTACTCTGGGCTTGAGGAGAGGGATGGTAGAGTGAACTATAGATGCCTGGGGAGTTTGGAGTGGTGGCTTTAATGAAAGAAATGAGGAAATGAGGGAGCAGCTGATTGGGTCCCAATGCAGATTCATGCCCCACACTGCAGGCAGATTATACTGCACCAAGTGGTGCCCACATAAGGGGTCAACATAGTCTTACGTACAAGAACCAATCTACCCTCCTCCCCAGTGGTGCTTGAGCCAGGCAGCTGATCACAGATTGATTGGATTACAACTGAATTAATCAGTCCAGCCCAGTGGTGCCTAAGTTGGCTGCTGATCACAGATTGATTGGATTAAAAACTGAAAGGCACAAAGTTGTAGATCTCTGGGTGGTTCCAATAGGCTGACTAGGCCCAGACTATGAAATGATCTGATGTCATCAGAGGTGGATCCAGGAAGTGAAGAAAGTGTACCTCTACACAATAGAAGATTGCACCACAACTATAGGAACTCAAAAAATCCCAATCAAAGAAGCAAAAGCAAACAAGAGTCACCTAAAAAGGGGAGAAAAAGAAACAGTTCATCACCAAAAGGAGAGGAGAAATCCCCAGAAAGACTGCTAAATGAAATAGAGGCAAGCAAACTATTAGATATGGAATTCAAAATAATGATGATAGAGAAGCTCAATGAGCTCAGCAAGATCAAAGAAAAGTACAAACAAGTCCAAGGCAACTACAAACAACTCCAGGGAAATTATGAAGAAGTCCAGGAAGCTATAAATAAAAACATACTGAGAACTACACCAGAATTTAAGACATAGAAACTATTAAGAAGAGCCAAAGGGAAATCGAGAACAAAAATTTCCAAATTGAAAAATAGAGTAGAAGGAATCAAAATCAGACTAGAGGAAGTAGAGGATCCAATCAGCGAGCTTGAGGACAATGTAGAAAAACATTGCTAGACAGTGAAACAAAACGAAAAAAGAGTGAAAAAAATGAAGAAATTTTAAGAGAGCTATAGGACAACATGAAACGCAATAATATTTGTATCATAGGGATACCAGGAGAAGGGATAGAAAACCTTTCTAAAAAAGTAATGACAGAAAACTTCCCTCACTTGATGAGCAAAAATGTCACTCAAGTTCAGGAAACACAAATGGTCCCCATGAAGATGAACCCAAACAGGCCCACTACAAGATACAATATAATTACAACGATAAATTTCAAAGATAGAATCCTAAAAGTAGAAAGAGAGAAACCGCTAATAACATATAAGGTTATCAGATGATTTCTCAACAGAAACAATACAAGCAAGAAGAGAATGGCAAAAATATTCCAAGCAATGAAAAACAAAGTCCTGCAACCAACAATACTCTACTGAGCAAGGCTCTCATTCAAAATGCAAGGGGAAATAAGGACTTTCCCTGACAAAAGAAGGCTAAAAGATTACATCTTCACCAAGCCAGCATTGCAAGAGATGCTAAAGGGTCTACTTTAAAAAGATGAAGAAACAGAGAGAGACAGAGAACACAGGTACAAAGGGGAAAAATGTCAATGAGTAAGTACCTATCAGTAATATCCTTAAACATAAATGAATTAAATACACCAATCAAAAGACACAGGGTAGCTGAATGAATAAGAAAACATGAACCACATACATGCTGTCTACAAGAGACCCACCTCATAAGAAAAGATCAATACAGGCTGAAAGTGAAGGGATGGAAAAAATAGATTTCAAGCAAATGGACATTTTTTAAAAAGGCTGGGTAGGAATCCTTATGTCAGAGAAAATAATTTCACAACAAAGACTATAAACAGAGACAAAAACAACATTTTGTAATATTTAAGGGAATAATCCTACAAGAAGATATAACCCCTGTTAACATATATGCACGTAACGTAGGAGCACCCAAATATATAAGGAAAATCTTGGAGGACTTCAAGAAGGATATCAACAGTAACACACTATTGGTTGGGGATTTTAATACCCCATTATGAACAATGGACAGATTGTCCAAATGAAAAATTATTAAGGATATTGTGTCATTGAACAACACTCTAGATGAGATGAACTTAACTGATATATACAGAACTTTTCACCCCAAAGAAACAAAATACACGTTCTTTCCAAATGCACATGGAACATTCTCATAGATAGACCACATGGTGAGACACAAGACAAGCCTCCACAAATTCAAGGAAATCATACCAAGCATCTTCTCATATCACAATGGCTTCAAAATAGAAACCAACCTCAAGGGAAAAAGCCCAAAAGCATTCTAATTCATGGAGACTGAATAACATGGTATTAAGTAATGAATGGGTTAACAATGAGATCAGAGATGGAATGAAAAAGTTTCTGGAAACAAATGACAATGAATAAACAACACCCCAAAACCTATGGGACACAGCAAAAGCAGTCCTTAGGGGAAAGTTCATAGTAATACAGTACTACCTAAAAAGGTTAGAAGAAACTCAAAGAAACAAACTAACTATAAACTACAAGAGCTAGAAGAGCAACAACAAACAAAGCCCAGAGGAAGTAGAAGGAAGGAAATTATCAAGATCAGAGCAGAATTAAATAACTTAGAGACTAAAAGCACATTCCAAAAGATCAATAAATATAGGAGCTGATTCTTTGAAAAGATAAACAAAATTGACAAACCATTAACTAGACTCATCAAGCAAAAAAGAATGAGGACCCAAATAGACAAAATCAGAAATGACAAGAAGAAATCAGAATTGATACTACAGAAATACAAAGGATTATAAGAAATTACTACATATAACTATATGACAAGCAATTTGACAACCTGGGTGAAGGGAACAAATTTCTGGAAATGTATAAATTACCAAACACAATCAAGAAGCAGAAATCCTGAATAGAGCAATAACGACTAGTGAAATTGAAGAAGTAATCAAAAAACTCGTAGCACACAAGAGCCCTGGACCAGATGGCTACACAGGTGAATTTTGCCAAACATTTAGAGAAGAACTAACTTCATTCCTTCTCAAACTATTCTAAAAAATCCAAAAAGAGGGAAGATTCCCAAATTCTTTTTATGAGGCTAGCATCATTCTAATCCCAAAACCAGGTCAAGACCCAACAAAAAAAAGAAAACTACAGGTAAATATCTCTGATGAACATAGATGTGAAAATTCTCAACAAAATATTAGCAAACTGGATCCAGCAATATATTTAAAAAATCGTACACTATGACCAAGTGACATTCATCCCAGGGATGCAAGCATGGCACAATATTCACAAATCAATAAATGTAATACACCACATAAACAAAATGAAAGACAAAAACCATATCATCATATCAATAGGTGCCAAAAAAGTATTTGATAAAGTACAGCACCCTTTTATGATAAAAACACTGAGGAAAGTGGGAATAGAGGGAGCACACCTCAACATAATAAAGGTCATATATGAGAAACCTGCAGCTAAGATCATACTCCATGGGCAAAGACTAATAGCATTTCCCTGAAGATCAGGAACAAGGCAAGAGTGTCCACTCTCCACTTCTGTTCAACATCATTTTGGAAGTTCTAGCCATAGCATCAGATAAGAAAAAGGAATCAAAGGCATCCAAATTGGAAAGGAAGAAATAAAACTATCATTATTTGCAGATGATATGATTGCATACATAGAAACCCCAATGGACTCCACCGAAAACCTACTCAACCTCTTACAGGAATAGACTCAGGCAGAACACCGAGATGAGTGAAAAAGTAAGCACTTTATTACGCGCACGGACCCAGAGGAGTCAGTCTCCAAATTCTGGGCTCCAAGCACGGGTCTTCTCCCCCTTATATTCTTTTGGGGAGTGGGTGAGGGAAATACAGAAGCAAGGGGGCAGAGGCAGCACAAACGAGGAGCAAAAAAGAGGGACCTGGCGTGGAAAAAACAGCCTGCTCTAAGTTAACTCCCTTATTTATGGCTAAACCTCCTACACCCTGCTGAATTTTCTGTTACAAACCTAATAGGCAAATTCAGCAAAATAGCTGTTATATAAAGTCAATATTCAGAAACCAAAGGCGTTTTTGTATACCAACAATGAAACATCAGAAATAGAAGCTAGAAAGCAAGTCCCATTTACCATAGAAAAATAAAGTACTTAGGAATAAACTTAACCAAGGAGGTAAAAGATCTGTACTTGGAAAACTATAGCACACTGAAGAAAGAAATTAAGGAAAATACAAATAAATGGAAGCATCTATCATGTTCATGGATGGGGAGAATTAACATAATTAAAATGTCCATACTACCCAAAGCAATTTATAGATTCAATGCAATCCCAATTAAAATACCAATGACATATTTCACAGATCAAGAAAAACTACATCAAAAATTTATATGGAGCCTAAAACAACCATGAATAGCCACCACAATCTTGAGAAAGAAGAACAAAATAGGGGGAATCACAGTACTGGGTATCAAACTATACTGCAAGGCCACTGTAATCAAAACAGTCTGGTATTGGCATGAGAATAGACACATAGATCAGTGAAACAGAATAGGGAGCCCAGAAATAAACCCAAGACTCTATGGTCAATTAATATATGACAAAGGGAGAAGGAGCATAAAAAGGAGTGGAAAGAACTTCTTCAACAAATGGGAGAACCAGACAGGGACATGCAAAAAAATAAAGCTGACCACTAACTTACACCATACACCAGAATAAATTCAAGACTGATAAAAGACTTACACAGAAGCTGCACCACAACAGAAGTCTTAGAGTTAAATAGGCAGTAAAATTTCAGATATCCCTCACAGCAATATTTTCACTGATACTTCTCCAAGGGCACGGTAAATAAAGGAACAAATAAACTAATGGGACTACATCAAACTGAAAAGTGTCTGCTCAGCTGAAGAAAACATCAGCAAAATTAAAAGAAAACCATCTGTATGGGAAAACATATTTGCCAATGATGCCTCAGACAAGGATTTGATCTCCAAAATATATAAAGACCTTATATGACTCTACACCAGGCAGACAGACAGCCCAATTAAAAAATGAGCAAAGGACCCGAACAGACATTTCTCTGGGGAGGACATACAAAGAGCCCATAGGCATATGAAAGAATGCTTAGCATCACTAGCCATCAGAGAGATGAGATACCACAATGAGATACCACTTCACAACTGTCAGAATGGCCATCATTATCAAATCTACAAACAACAAATGCTGGCGAGGATGTGGCAAAAAGGGAACCCTGGTGCATTGTTGGTGGGAATGCAGACTGGTGCAGACACTATAGAAAACACTGGAACTTCCTCAAAAACCTAGAAATGGAACTGCCTTTTTGACCCAATTATTCCATTGCTAGGATGATACCCGAAGAACCCTGAAACACTAATTCAGAAGAACCTATGCACCCCTAGGTTCATAGCAGCACTATGTACAATAGCCCAGTCCTGGAAACAGCCTAAGTGCCCATCAGTGGATGATTGGATCAAAAACTTTGGTACATTTACACAATGAAATACTACGCAGTAGAACGAAGAAAGGAATTCCTGCCTTTTTCAAACAACATGAATAGAACTGGTGAGTATTATGCTTAGTGAAGTAAGCCAGTCAGATAAGCCAGTGTAAATACCATGTGATTTCACCCATTACAGAAAACTAATGAACAAAACAAACAAACAAACAAAATAGAACCAGAGGCATGGAAACAAGGAACAGACTTTTAATGTGCAAAGGAGAGGGAGGAAGGGGAGGAAGAGGCAAAGAAGGGGAACAGTTTATTCAAGGAACTAGTATAAATGACCCATGCCCTGGACAATACGTGGGATTGACTGGGGGAGGGGAGAGAGGGAGTGTGGGATAGTGGGGAGCAATAGGGGCAAAATGGGATAAATGTAATACAATAATAAATTAGTTTTTAAAAAGCAATTCAATTGATTTAACCTAATAGAAAGAAATTTAGTTTAATAGAAACAAAATCAGCCCTGGCTGGTGGCACAGTGGATAAGGCGCCAGGCTGCAAACCCAAAGGTCACTGGTTCAATTCCCAGCTGGGGCACATAACCAGCTTGCAAGCCAGGTCTCCAGTCAGGTCTTTAGCTGGAGGCAGGTGAAAGGCAACCATACATTGATGGTTGCCTTTCACCCCCTCTGCCTCTCTCCCTTCCTCTTTCTCTAAAAATAATAAATAAAATCTTTAAAAATAATAATAACTATTAAAGGTAAATTAACTTAATTTCCATAGTAGAAAGAACCATCTCCCCCAAATTCTTGAGCTTACTAATTGGCATGTATGCCAGAATTTTTATGCCTTCTGTATTTAAAAGATAGATGTTTTAGTGATTGAAAATTTAGGAACAGTGATGAAGGTAAAGCCCAATTCTGCTGGGATTTTATGCCTTTTGTATTTAAAATAAGACGGTTTGCCCTGGTCTGTATAGCTTAGTGTGTTGGAGTATTGTCCTGTAAACCAAAAACTCATGGGCTCAATTACAGTTTAGGGCGCACGCCTAGGTTGTCGGTTGAGTCCCTGGTCAGGGCACATGCAAGGGACAAGTGATCGATGTTTCTCTCTCACATAGATGTTTCTCTCTCTCTCTCTCTCTCTCTCTCTCTCTCTCTCTCTCTCTCTCTCCCGCCCCCCTCCCTTCCCCTCTTTATTAATGAGTAAAAATAAAACCTTTTTAAAGATCTGAAGAAAAATATATATGAGTTCCCAGGACCAGAATCTAGAACTAACTAAATCAAAGTCTTCAAGAATGAGGTCCTAGATTTGGTATTTTTAGCAGGAACCTCAGATGATTAGTTTTTTGAAGCAAGTTTGAGGGATACTACCTGATGCTATATCATTGGTAGACATACCATTTCAAAAATGTATTGGTTAGAACTTCAATATTTTGCTTATCAATGGAACAAGTTTAGATGCTTTAAACTATTGAATACTTTTCTTTATAAAAATTTTTAGAAACACTAGTGCATATTAACTTGTGCTTGTAAGAGAAATGTGTACTATATTTAAATGAAGGAATACTGTGGCAACATTCACTTCTTCAGCAATAGATAGAGGGTAAATACTATTTGTAAAAGGAAACATTTACTGATTTGTTAAAAGATTATTTTTAAAAAGCTATAAATAGTTAGAATTCCAATTGTTTTGTAACATAAAAGAGTGATTAATCTCTAAAAGAAAAGCATTAAGACTCACTGCAATTTTAAATCTGAAAAGACTAAAGGGAAAGGCTTGTCTTGATTAGCAAAGTTAAACTCATTTTGTAGCATAGATTTTGGTCAGGGTTAGGGAATGGCAATTATCTTCCCATGGAAGATTCCCAAATTACCACTAGAGCAAAATCTGGAACAAGGATCTTTGACCATGACAGAAATTCAAAAACATTTATCAGGTACTGTGAAATATAACACTATAAGTACTAGGATGGTCTGTTTAATACTTAATGCTTAAATTCCATTTTTAGATTGGTCCCACAGGTTTCTTTAGTTTTACTAAGCTTATTGCAGTCTTTAAAGTTACAAAATTCAATAAGAGCAAAGAAACTTTTTTCTGGAAACAGATTTTATAAAGGTATTTAAAAACATAATCTGTCATTTTAACCAATGTTCATTAGGTAGATTTAGCGCTGCATTTTGGAAATTTCAAAGTTTTGTAATTTAAAAAATCTCAAAACCAGTTTATAAACATGATTTTGAAACTATAGTCATAGTAACAAGAGTATTGTTTCTTAAAGATTACTTTCTCCAGGAAATACACACATATAAATCAATTAAAATCTGTATATTGGCCAATTGCTACAAATAGTTTTTGACAAAACATATTTTGTAACCTGTTGTAAATGCCTAAGAGCTTGTAGTACAATATTTAGTAAATCTTAGTGATTGAAAAGAGCATATAAACAATTGCAAATTATTTTCAGTTAGTATGGAGATTACATTTTGAAAAACGGGGGTTTCCTCTTTTATCTCCTGTGGCAGGGAGAAAGGGGCACATTCAGGCAGGTTCAGAATTCAGGGAGAGAACTTCAAATGCCGAAGCATCAGACTGAGATTCCTGACTGTTCTGTTTAATGACTCAAAAGGAAAGCTTCATGGGGACCTGCGAGTATTAAACGTTGACTGAAAGGAGACCTCCGATTTGAGGAGAACATCGCGAACAATGTGGGAACAGGCCAGGTCTTGTGTTTTCAGTAAAGTTTGTCAAAGGCTTCTGTCTATAGAGGTTAAAGAGAAGGGACTTAATCAATGTCCGAGGGCAAAGTGAACTGCAAAAACATGGAGGGCTGGAGGTAATAAGGGGAAAAGTCTGGAGCAGGTAAGTGTGGACCAAGGATTCACCAGAGAATGGGGAGCCTCAGATTTCAGAGAAGGAAACCGGTCTCATGCAGTCATGTGCGATAAAAACAGAGCTACATTTTCAAGGGTTGCGTTTCCAAGGAGGAACTCTTGCTTCTTCCTCGGCAGTCTCTGGAAGAGTGATTGGGAGCCAAGGTCATTTAGTAAATCACAGCTCATCACAGAAAAAACAGAAACATGACAGAATAAGAAAAATGACAGGAACTGAGATTAAGAGCATCTGTCCAATGTAAACATTGAAAGTCTTTTCATGTTCGTCCACTTGGTCCCTCAACTTTGACCCCATTCACGAGCTCTCCCCCATGGGTATTTGGGCTCATGAGGCAGGAAGGAGGTTTATACCCTCTGGTGGTTGTCTGGTCCAAGGTGGGTCATTACCTCGTCCTGTACATGGCTTCTGCGGCTGTCACCCGTGGCTCGTAGATATCTGGTCTGTTAGTTAGCTTGGTCAGGCCTGGAGGTCCTGCCACATCTATGACTCATTTGTAGTCTAGCTGGTACTCCATTCTTTCAGACCAGGGTGTCCCCTTGAAGTCTATGTTACAGAAGCCCCTCAACCACTGAAAACTCTAATTCTGGGGCTCGATGGAGAAAATAAGAGTGCATGCACCTTTATCTACCTCTTTTACTTCCAATAGCAATAAATAAAACAGAATATATTCTCTTCTGAGATACATTTTAATATATTAATAACTTTTATAAAATTGAAATGTTTTGTTACGTGTTAATCTGGTTATGGACCTACCAAATCTGGTTAGTTATGGACATACCAAAATGCTGATTTTATTTCTCACAGCCTATGATCAAAGCCCACATTCCACTAATACAAAAATGAAGCAAATTACTTGTGTATGCAAAGTTAAGTAGCTTTGAGCACTACCCCCTAATGGAAAAAAGGTCATTAAACTACTATGCTCTAGAGTGAAGCTCTGCTAATGAAACTTGCAGCTGCTGTCTTATCTTCTATTGTCTTTGAAAGGAAATAGACAATTAGATATTATAAATAAAATTCACTGAAAAACAAAAACACTAAAATATTAGGTGGATAAATTACTTTGAATCTATAATTTTACTTTAAAGAACCAACTATGTATATACTATACAATTATATAACCAAATATACATGTTCTCCAAAGGTGAGCAGTGCACTGTATAGTGCAATTTCACTATCAAATAACCAATGTTTCATTACTAACTTTTCCATATACTAACAAATGAAATTGAACAATTTACCTAACCTGATTTCACAGAATTTAAATAAGAAAGATATTAAATATTACAAAGAAATGTATATATATATATATTATACATTAATAATAAAGTACAAAGTGAAAAAATGTAAAATCCTGAGGCAAATCCAAACAATTTCTTTGTAGATGAAACTAAGTTGCAAAATGTACAATTATAACAAACCCATTCAGTAACAATATAATATATTTTGCTTCACATATTGGCTCAACATCCATTTATTGGATGCCTTACATGTAGGCACTGTGCTAATTTCTAGGTCCAGAAATGATGACTAGATGTCCCTATTCCTCACATTTCAATTAAATGACAAAGACAGACATGTAAAGAAATATTTATACAAGAGTGTGATGCTCAGAGAACTGTACTACTCTCGTTATTCCAGCAACCTTGTTACCCTTGGAACAAAATTCAAAATTTGTTGAGCTAGTTATGAATGAGAATGTGGTCAAAGTTATTGAAATGAATACAACTACATGACCCAGAAAGATTTTTAAAATAATTGCACTGTGTTATGGAAATATACTCTATCCACCTGGCTAACAGCACAGAAGAATCTTCAAACTTGGGTTATTATTACCATAAGGTAGGTCTTTATTGATCTGTCCTCATTAACCATCTCAGATATGACTGGTTTGGTTTCTTTGTTTTATATACTTTTTAGGGTATTTTAAAAGAAATTTTTAAAAATCTGAAGTGCATATTCAATGACCATTGATCGAAAGACATTCAAAATTGGCTTTAGAATTCCTCTCCCAGAAAATATGTGTTAGTGATTATGCTAATAGGGGGTAGAAGAAGAGAGAACAAGGCTTCAGCCCAAATTGGATTTATAGGAGCTAGGGAGCTGCATGAATTATCAAGAGGTTCTGCAATGCTGGTCAGCTGCAACCCACGAACCCAGGTGGTAGAGCGAGAATAGAGGCAATTCTACAAGGAGAAACATGTAACCATGGCCATTGTGGCAGGTTTTAAAGTGCAAAGCATTTAGACATTAAGGAAAATGAGGCTTTAATATTAGAGAAGTGAGACACATGCTACTTTTTCAAACACTGTGGAGACAACAACCTAGAACCAAGGGCTGGAAATGATCACAAGGAGGCAGACTTGCTTTTAACGTTAGGAAGAAATGTCTAAGAGAACTGTTCAAAAATGAAAGTGGTGAGCTCTTTCACCACTGAAAGCACTAAATTATAAATTGGAAAAAACATCATCATTTAAGGATGTTTTAGAATTCAGAGGGGCTTTCTATGCCAGGTTGAAAGCTGCATTACATTCTAAGGTTATTTTAAAGTTTCAGTATGAATCCATGATTTAGAAGAGTGACCTTTTGATGCGTGTAATACTATCATCCTCTGATTAAGTCCCCTATGTAAATATGAAAGTTGATTAAACATCATAATGCCATCAAATATATTTATAAATACATCTAGAGTTTTAAGATAGATATTCTTTCAAATCACACCATCTTTAACTAGAATCACTACATTTAAATATAAGAACAACAATTTAGAAGAAAGTTTTAGGTACTGGTCTTTCATTTTTTAATGACTGTAAAACAAATGTGCACCTATAGTAGACTGAAAGGAAAATCATTATTAGCAGCTTACCATAAATGTCAACACAATTTACAAACTTTTTCCTGAGTAATTAAAAAAAAGAACAAAGAACAAATTTCCTTCAATGAAAATGTTGCTGAAATGATACACAATACTTTTGAGACTCAAGTCCTATTGAAACCATGAGTATGCACAACTATTGAAAACAAGCTACAAAAATGCTGAATAAATTGGAGGAGGAAGCAGTATTATATCATACAACTATTAAGCTAAAACTGTGTAAATAGAATGTAGGAATCTTTGGTTGTGCATTTAGGTGTGGGAATTTATTGGACTAATTATTTGTCACATGGCACAGTTTTTGATAATCTGTCTTACTCTGAATATGGCTTCATAAAATGAGTAAAGTTATTTCTTACATTGAACAGAAATCTGCTTCCCTAGCCTTTGTTTTTGTTTTTGTTTTTGTTTTTTTGTTTTTTTTGCTGGCCCTCTAGAACTGCCTACTGGAACACATATTTGAGTCTTACAATTCAACTCTAAATATAAGAGGAAGATATTACAAACACTGAACCCAATTAAACTGAGAATGATCATCTAAAAGTAACATCATATATTCAACAACATATTTCATCACTTGATTATATTTCTTGCTTCCAAATCACAACATGCAAACAAATCTTTCCCTTTATACTTGATTCTGATCCCCAAATAGTACACTTGAGCTAGGTACACTGAACACATATTCAATTGCTCTTTTTGCTGTCTGGGAAAAACAGAATCATGCTGTGGGATGTGGTCACTCTATCTGTGATAGAGACCTCTTTCCTCCCCTAGATCACAGATAAGTGTTATGGGAATGCAGTTACTTTTGATTACTGAAACAATCTTTCTATGTTCAGTCTCCCAGGCAACAGGTGAACAAAAGGTGCTCCACCTTTTACATCAAGTTTGCAGATCACTTTAGGAATGCCCATTCACTTTGAATTATTTAATTAAAATGTTTAATTTAATCTTTTTATATTTAATAACGCCATATACCTACTTTCAATTTTTAAAGATATTACAATATTAGAATCATACACTGCAGCAGTGGCTGAAGGGTAATAAGGAAAAGAATCAGATTTCAAAGAAAAAAACTGAAGGAAGAAACCATTGATAAGAGAATATTATTCCCTCTTCCCTAACCTTACAGGTAGGAAAGATAGCTCCCTCTTGAGGTGCTGAGAATAGATTACTGAAAGTAATCTATTGATTACTGAAAGTAAAAGACTTCTATACTTCAGTAATCTATTGATTACTGAAAGTAAAAGACTTCTATACTTTCAGTATAGTAATCTATTACTATATGCAAGTAATCTATTACTGAGAATAGATTACTTGCATATCAGAGATATATTTCTTGGACTGTGAAGACACAGTGAGTGACAAGCTCGGAAAGACAGAACAAGTTCAGTCATTGAAGAAACTGATTGGTTTCTTGTGGATGGTGAATACACAGAACCAGAGCAGATAGGTAAAATTAAAGTGCTATCTTATAGGATGTAAAATTAGAGAGAACAAGTTCAGCCACCAACAGGGCCAAACATAGCACAGATTGCTATGGTGCCAAGGATAAAAAAAAAAAAAAACAGTAAAGAAATAAAGAATTTGGAGATTTATGACTAGAGAGAGTATTTTTCTTGCAGCCATAACTGAAGAAGAGCATTTAGGTGCAGATATAAAGAGATGGCAATGAAGAAAAATGATGAACAAGTGACCTGCAGCAATTATAGAAACCAAGACAGAAAGCTTCATGCATTAAAAAACTATATTAAACCAAATGCAGAGGGAGCCACCTAGTCCTTAATTACAAGAATATTTCCAGAAACATTACCATAAATCAATGGGCAATGAGAAGAATAGTAGAAATCAAGATGATACAATAATGAAACAAAATCAGGAAGGGATTCTATTTTGCTTTAGTTTCTCCTTTCTGGAAGAGATGAACAATTCTTAGAGTCAGTGATTAAAACAGTATTTTAAACATTTTATTTATATGTGCTTAAATTAACAGTTCAGTAAATCCACATACATATACGTCATCCATGTTACGGTTTTAAATGGTTTTCAGAGAAAGAGAGAGAGAGACCAACTAAGGTCAGCAGGAAGAACAGTTTTTATGCAACTGTGGTCTCATTAAGGACAGTCCCTGATTTTGTAATTGCATGATAATGTAGCCCAATATCCTGTTATATATTGAAAAATGTATTTGAAATTTATGATTGTATACATTTGTACAGTAAAATAAAAGAACCTTCACTTAGGTGTATTTCCACTTTGGAACATAGTTCTAAAGAATATGTACATTTACAAGAAAATAACATTTACTACATAGTGTGGAAAACTACATTTGATTCCAGAGAAATCCAATCTGCACATTACCTGAGATGTAAATAGGGAGTATTAAAACCTAAAATGTTTATATCTTTTAAGCTGATTAAAGAAACACATCCGTTTGCAAAGCAGAATCATCCTGAGAAAATTGTCTGGGTTAAAGGTGGTTAAACATTTAAACAGAAGTAGGTTGTGAATACTACTATCAATATCAAAATCCTAGTCATTTGTTTGAAACTAAAAAATAATTCACTATGAATAATTTACTAAAGTAGTAAACACACATGGTGCTTTCCACTTGGTATATATCATTACAAAAAACTGATATGGGACTAATTTTAATGCTGAGATTTCTAATTGTCACACAAATATGAACAGTTAATACTTAAAGAAATGTAATGAAAATGATCCATGAACCTAGAGGTCATATATTCTATATTCTCAATTACATTGGAACCAGGCAATAATACAGAAAAAAATTAAGATCCTAAGAAAATCTGTCATCTGGAAAAAGATTAAAATATTTAAAATTATTTTCAAAGTTTAGAAAGGATCACACATTCTTCATTTAAAGAAGCTCCATCACAGCTAGAACTAAATGTAAAAAAATTAAAACCAGAGCATGGTTACCCATCCTTCATAAGAAATAAAGTTTTCTTTAAACTACCTCAATCCTCTAGTTTATTTCCTTATTAGTATCTTAAACACAGTGGCACCGACATGATCATTAACTTGATAGATTAGTGCATCTTTCAGGAATATCTGTACTTAATAAGAAGCACTTGTAATTGACATGAGTCAGTGATTTGGATTTTCTCATGTACTTTCAGCCTTTTGTAGTATGAAAAGCAAAGTATTCATTCTAGCTTTGTAATGTGTTTCTTCTAAGCAAAGTCACTTAATAAAGAGTTCACCACTTTCAATTTTAGCTAGAACTAAATGTAAATCCAGGTCTAATCTCCTTGTGTATTTACTTTAATTCAGTCCCGAAAAGATAAAAATGTAAAAATGTACACATTGTTTATGATCAGGAGCCTTCTTTTTTCAGGTTCATGGGCTTTATGCTTCAGCAAAGTATTTGTATAGCATGTAAGTCAGGAAGTTTTCTTTCCTCACATTTCAAATTACTCTTTCATTACCTCTTTAGTAATTACGCTCCTCATTCCACATTTTTATTCTGAGTTCATTTTATTCTAAGTATGCTATAAAATTTATTCTTTTTTGAGCCATTTTTATAATAATTATTTATTTTTATTAATTTTTTTTTATCTTTTGTTGTTCTGTTACAGTTGTCCCAATTTTTCCCCTGTTGCTCTCCACTGCCCCACCCACCCCCTTCTGACAGTCAATCCCCATCCTGTTGTCCATGTCCATGGGTCATTCATACATGTTCCTTGATAGTCCCTTTCCCTTCTTTCTCCCCTTCTCCCTTTTTGTTGCTGTCAGTCTGTTCCTTGTTTTCATGCATCTAGTTTTATTTTGCTCTCTTGTTTTATTCATTAAGTTCCTTTTATAGGTGAGATTATATGGTATTTGTCTTTCACCCCTGGCTTACTTCATTTGACATAATACTCTCCAGTTCCCATACATGCTGTTGCAAAGGGCAGGAGTTCCTTTTTTCTTTCTGCTGTGTAGTATTTCATTGTGTAAATGTACCACAGTTTTAAAAAAAAAATAAATTTGCCATTATTTTAAGGATTTTATTTATTGTTTTTAGAGAGTGGGGAAGGGAGAGAGGTAGAGAGGGAGAGAAAGACATCAATGAATGGTTGCCTTTCACTCACCCCCAGCTGCAGAGCTGGCTGGAGCCCCGGCTTGCAATCTGGTTATGTGCCCTGCCTGGGAATCAATCCAGCAACCCTTGGGACTGCAGGCTGGCGCCTTATCCACTGTGCCACCAGCCAGGGCCCCACAGTTTTTTTATCCACTCATCTACTGATGGGCACTTAGGCTGTATTCAGCACCTGGCTATTTATTGTATGTAGCACTTCCGTGAACATTCAGGTGCATATGTTCTTTGAATTGGTGTTTCAGGGTTCTTAGGGTATACCAGCAATGGAATTGCTAGGTCCAAATTCCATTTTTAGTTTTTTGAGGAAACTCCATACTGTTTTCTACAGTGGCTGTACCAGTTTGCATTCACATCAACGGTGCATCAGTGTTCCCTTTTTTCCACATCCTTACTAGCACCTGAGGTTTGTGAATTTGTTAATAATGGCTATTCTGACAGGTGTGAGGTGTTATCTCATTGTGGCTTTAATTTGCATCTCTCTGATGCTAGTGATGTTGAACATTTTTTCATATGCCTATGGGCTCTCTCCATGTCCTCCTTGGAGAAGTATCTGCTCAGGTTTTTTGACCATTTTTTTAATTGGATTGTTTTTCTTCCTGGTGTTGAGTCATATGAGTTATTTGTATATTTTGGAGGCCAAACCCTTGTCCAAGGTACCATTGGCAAAATTACTTTTCCATGTAGTTGCTTCCTTTTTCATTTTGCTGATGTTTTCTTCAGCCAGGCAGACGCTCTTTAGTTTGATGTATTCCCATTTCTTTATTTTTTCCTTTATTTCTCTTGCTCTAAGCAATATGTTGGCTATAAAATTAATTCTATTTCAGTCTCTTACAATCATATTAATTACTTCTATGTATATACTCTTTTGCCTTTTAAGTGTTATCTTAAAATTTTTTAATTAACTCACTGGCAAACAGTTTATAATCACAGCATTAGTTGGAAATGATGGATATTAAAAGTCAAGTAGTAAGAAAAACTAGGGAAAATCCAAATAAAGAACTTCAGTTAAGTGGAGGAAAGATGGCGACAGAATAGAGAACAGTGTGCTGATAGCATTGCTGAGTGCCAGAGCAGCTGGAGGATAGGGTAGGGAGCACAAGATGTCTGCAGGTCCCTAAGAACTAGAGCAGTCAGCATCTGGACTCAGGGGTGCACAGCCCACAGAGGCTGCAGAGACCTACAGGAGAGCAGATGAGACAGTTCCAAACCAGCAGGGGGGCCAAGGTCAGCTCTGGGCGGTGGCAGCTCTGACAAGAGGGGCGTCTCTAACTGAAAACAACTCCAGGCTCCCTGGTGACTAGAAATCTGAGCAGTACAGTATGGGCAGTGAGAGCAAACTCCGGAGGGAACGAGGAATTGAACTCCTGCAGGGGAGGGACTGTGTGAGAGCCGTGCTGCGCTCTGTAGACTGAGAGTGAGGAAGCTCCTCCCTGGGCCAGAGGCGGAGAAGAAGACCGAGGGGAGCATAAGCAGGGGGAGCAGGAAAGTGCACCTGCCTGAGCTGAGAGAGGGCTGAAAACTGTGCTGCTGTGCCACCAGTGAGAGGGCAGCTTGGAGCCACAACGAGGGGGAGGGCCCAACACCGCGCACCAACACGGACACCACAGAAGCACCCTGCAGGTCTTCACACAGAACCAGTGAGAGAAGGGAGGGCCCCAAAACACCAGCAACGCAGAAACCCAGCTAGGCTATTGGAGGCTGAGTCTACCTTGGGGCTGGCACTCAGAATCAGCCCTGACTGTGACAGCCATAGGCCCTGTCACTCCAAGACCACACAACTTGACTGTAGACTGTAGAGACTTGACCAAGAAAAAGAGGCAGACTCAAGAAATGGATTGCTGCTAATCTCAAGCACCTCAGTTACAACGAGAGCTACATGAACTATTAATCCCTAACATATCCTTTTCAAAAGTTAATTCCAACTCTCATAATTAGTGCATTTTAAGTAAATACTGGTTATACCATAGTGTATCCCAACTCACATATTTTTACTCCTCCCCTCTCTCAATCCATCTAAATGCCCAAGACCCTCCTCCTACTCTTGTTTAAAAGTCTATTCACTCTCCTGCTAAAACTCATTCCCGGTTCTCAATCTAAGTATTTGTCCCCTTCTGAGCCACCTAAACCCTTTTTTCCTTTCTCTCTCTCTCTCTCTCTCTCTCTCTCTCTCTCTCTCTCTCTCTCTCTCTCTCTTTTGTGGATGCGCCACTAGGGACTACGCATTCTTTTTTTCTCCTAAAAGCACACAGGGCCTGGCTCCACCTTGACCAATCAGGGCTCATTAAGGGTGAACAGATGAGGCAACTACATATATATATATATATATATATATATATATATATATATATATAGGCTTATACTGCTCACTCGCACTTGAGGCTTTCTGATTCTCCCCCTCCTCATTTCTATAGAATAGGTAAGCTGTTTTTCTCTCTCATACCCTTGATATCTTTGCTACTCCTTAACACCCTTCAAAATTATCTATACTTTAGTCAAATTAATCATTTTTCCCCTTGTACAACAGTCTTATCATATCTACATCCCTAATGAGACTGGCACAGTTGCAGCTGAGGGTGTGATTAAAAGTGGTGGTTACCTTGGAGGGTACAGGTATATAGCTACATTTATAGGCAGTCAAAAAGAAGATTAAAAAAGAAAGATATTTCTGAAGGTGTGGTTATTTTGCCTGGACTGGTGGTTCTTTTTAGGAGCAGCTCAAAAACAGTGTATGAGAAAGGATAGAAGGAGTGTCTTTGAATCAGCCAACTGGAAGGAAAGAAGCAACTTACACAACCAATCCAAAATACAGCCAGACAGCCCAAGTTAATGACATAAAGGCCACCCCAAGGGCAACAAGTGGAGAAAATCTAGGAGACTGCAACACTGAACTCCAAAAATCTCCTTACACAAAAGGGTGATACACAAAGGCAGGGAATCAAAACAGATCAATACGAGACAAAAACAAGCAACAACAGACACCCAAAATGGGGAAAAAAACAATCAGTCCATCACCAAAAGGAAAGGAAGAATCCCCAGAAAGATCACTAAATGAAACAGAGGCAAACAAACTATCAGATATGGAATTCAAAAGAATGATGATAGAGAAGCTCAAAGACTGCAGCCAGCTCAAAGAAAACTATAAACAACTCCAGGGGAACTACAAAATACTCCAGGGAACCTACAAGGAACTTACTGAGAGCTACACCAACATTAAAAAGGACTTGGAAACTATCAGGAAGACTCAGGAGGAAATGAAGATTACAACTTCTGAATTGAAGAATACAGTAGAAGGAACCAACAGTAGGTGATAGGAAGCAGTGGACTGGATCAGTGAGTTGGAGGACAATGTAGACAAATACTCCAAGACAGTTTAAGGGAATGAAAAAAGGCTGAACAAGAATGAAGAGGTTTTAAGAGAGCTGCAAGACAACATGAAACATAGTAACATTTGTATCATAGGGCTACCAGAAGGAGAAGAAAAACAAGGAATGGAAAACCTGTTCAAAAAAAGTAATGATAGAAAATTTCCCTAACATGATGAGTGAAAACTTTACACAAGTTCAGGAAGCACAGAGGGTCCCAATGAAGATCAACCCAAACAGACTCACTCCAAGACACATTATAATTAAAATGGCAAATTTCAGAGACAAAGAGAGAATCCTAAAAGCATCAAGAGAGAAACAGCAAATAAGATATAG
The DNA here is from genome assembly GCA_004026585.1 of Noctilio leporinus. Lineage (NCBI taxonomy): Eukaryota > Metazoa > Chordata > Mammalia > Chiroptera > Noctilionidae > Noctilio > Noctilio leporinus. The sequence continues at coordinate 69,078 of PVIW01006424.1, forward strand.
GGGCCCCTAAAAAGCTATCAAATGATTATTCAACAGAAACAATACAAGCCAGAAGGGAATGACAAAATACATTCCACGTAATGGTAAACAAAGGCCTGCAACCAAGAATACTCTACCCAGCAAGGCTCTCATTCAAGATGGAAGGAGAAATAAGAAGTTTCCCAGACAAAAGAAGACTAAAAGAATACATCTCTACCAAACCAGCATTGCAAGAAATGCTAAAAGGTCTGCTTTAAAATAAAAAAAAAATGAAGAAACATAGAGACAAAGAGGAACACAGGTACAAAGTGGGAAAATGGCAATAAATAAATATCAATCAACAATAACCTTAAATGTAAATGGATTAAATGCACCAATCAAAAAATATATGATAGCTAAATGGATAAGAAAATACAACCCACTGTCCTGGCTGGTAGCACAGTAGATAAGGTGCCAGCCTGCGAACCCAAAGGTCACAGGTTCGATTCCCCAGCCAGGGCACATAACCAGGTTGCAAGCCAGGTCTCCAGTCATGTCTGTGGCTGGAGGAAGGTGAAATGCAACCATAGATTGACGTTTCTCTCCATCTCTGCCTCTCTCCCTTCCCCTCTTTCTAAAAATAATGAAAGAAAATCTTAAAAAAAAAAAGAAAAGAAAAGAAAATACAACCCACATATATGCTGTCTTCAAGAGACCCACCTCAGAACAAAAGATCCACACAGATTGAAAGTAAAGGGATAGGAAAATATATATCAAGCAAATGGACATGAAAAAAAGGCTGGAGTAGCAATACTTATTTCAGACAAAATAGATTTTACGATGAAGGCTATAAAAAGAGATAAAGAAGAACGTATCATAACACTTAAGGGAACAATTCATCAAGAAGAAATGACTCTGGTAAACATATATGCACCCCATGTAGGAGCTCTGAAATATATAAGGAAAATATTGGAGGACTTCAAGAAGGATATAGACAGCAACCCACTCTTAGTAGGGGATTTTAATACCCCACTATCAACAATGGACAGATCTTCCAAACAAAAAATCCCCAAAGATGTTGTGGCATTGAACAACACTCTAGAGGAACTGTACCTAACTGATATATACAGACCTTTCACCCCAAAGAAGCAAAATACACATTCTTTTCAAATGCACACGGAACATTCTCTAAGATAGACCACCTGGTAGGTCAGGAGACAAGTCTGCAGAAATATAGGAAAACTGAAATCATACAAAGTATCTTCTCAGATCACAATGGCTTGAAACTAGAAACCAATCTCAAGGGAAAAAAACAAAAATACTCTTAACTCATGGAGACTGCATAACATGCTTTTAAGTAATGAATGGATTAACAATGAGATCAAAGATGAAATCAAAAAGTTTCTGGAAACAAACTGCAATGAATACACAACAGTCCAAAACCTATGGAACACAGAAAAGGCAGTCCTCAGATGGAAATTAATAGCAATACAGGCCTACCTAAAAAGATCAGGAGAAGTTTATACAAAAAACCTAACCATAAAGCTGCAAGAACTAGCGGAGCAACAACAAACAAAGCCCAGAGCAAGTAGAAGGAAGGAAATCATCAAGATCACAGCAGAACTAAATAATTTAGAGACTCAAACTACAACTTGAAGAATCAACAATTCCAACAGCTGGTTCTTTGAAAAAATGACAAGCCTTTATCCAGACTCATTAAGAAAAAGAGAGGGAGGACCCACATGAACAGAATCAGAAATGACAGAGGATAAATCACAACTAATACTTCAGAAATACAAAAGATTGTAAAAATTACTACAAACAACTATATGACAAGAAATTGACACATTTCTGGAAATGTATAATCTACCAAAATTGAATCTAGGAGAAGCAGAAATCCTGAATAGGCCAATAACAACTAGTGAAATTGAAGAAGTATTCCAAAATCTCAAGAGCCCCCAGACCAGATAGGATACACGGGTGAATTCTACAAAACATTTAAAGAAGAACTAACTCCTATCCTTCTCAACCTATACCAAAAATTACAGGAAGAGGGAAGACTCCCAAACTCTTTCTATGAGGCCAATATTATCCTAATCCCAAAACCAGGGCAAGACACAACTAAGAAAGAAAACTATAGGCCAATATCTCTGATGAACACAGATGCTAAGATTCTCAACAAAATATTGGCCTACCGGATCCAGCAGTACATTACAAAGATCATACACCATGATCAAGTGGGTTTCATCCCTGGGATGCAAGGATGGCACAACATTCATAAATCAATAAATGTAATACACCACATCAACAAATTGAAAGACAAAGCTGTATGATCATATCAATAGATGCTGAAAAAGCATTTGACAATGTACAGCAACCATTTATGATAAAAACCCCAATCGAAATGGGAATAGAGGGAGCATACCTCAAAATCATAAAGGCTATATATGAGAAACCTGAAGACAACATCATACTCAGTGGGCAAAAACTAAAAGCTTTCCCCCTAAGATCAGGAATGAGACAAGGCTGTCCACTTTCTCCACTTCTGTTCAATATCGTCTTGGAAGTTCTAGCCATAGCCATCAGAGAAGAAAAGGGAATCAAAGGTATGCAAATTGGAAAGGAGGTAGTCAAACTGTCATTATTTGCAGATGATATGATAGTGTACATACAAAACCTGACAGGCTCCAACAAAAACCTACTCCACCTAATAAGCAAATTTAGCAAAATAGCTGGATATAAAGTCAATATTCAGAAATCAAAAGCTTTTTTGTATACCATTAATGAAACATCAGAGATAGAAGCTAGAAAGCAAGTCCCATTTACCATAGCAACAAGAAAAATAAAATCCTTAGCAATAAACTTAACCAAGGAGGTAAAACACATGTACTCAGAAAACTACAGGACATTGAAGAAGGAAATTAAGGAAGATACAAATAAATGGAAGCATATACCATGTTCAGGGATGGGAAGAATTAACATCATTAAAATGTCCATACTACCCAAAGCAATCTATAGATTCAATGCAATCCCAATTAAAATACCAATGACAGACTTCACAGAAATAGAAAACATACTTCAAAAATTTATATGGAGCCAAAAAATGCCCACAAATAGCCACACCAATCTTGAGAAAGAAGAAAAAGGTAGGAGGAATCACAATACCAGACTTCAAACAATACTACAAGGCTACTGTCATCAAAACGGTCTGGTACTGGCATAAGAATAGAAATATAGATCAATGGAACAAAATAGCCCAGAAATTAACCCAAGACTCTATGGTCAATTAATATTTGACAAAGGGGGAAGGAATGTAAATTGGAGTAAAAACAGTCTCTTCAACAAGTGGTGTTGGGAGAACTGGACAGCAATATGCAAAAAAGATGAAACTAGATCACTGACTTACACCATACACCAGAATAAACTCAAGATGGATAAAGGACTTAAACATAAGCAGTGCCACCATAAGCAGTGCCACCATAAAGGTCCTGGAGAAAAATACAGGCAGTAAAATTTTAGATATCCTATGCAGAAATATGTTTAATGATACTTCACCAAGGGCAAAGGAAATAAAGGAACAAATGAACAAATGGGATTATATCAAATGGAAAAGTTTCTCTTCAGCTAAAGAAATGATCAGCAAAATTAAAAGGGAACCAACTGTATGGGAAAATATATTTGCCAATGACACCTCAGACAAGGGTTTGATCTCCAAAATATATAAAGAAGAATGTGACTCAACACCAGGGAGACAGACAGCCCAATTAAAAAATGGGCAAAAAACCTGAACAGATAACTTACTGAGGAAGATATACAAAGGGCTCAGAAAGAATGTTCAACATCACTATCCATCAGAAAGATGCAAATTAAAACCACAATAAGATATCACCTCACACCTGTCAGAATGGCAATCATCCACAAATCAACGAACAACAAGTGTCAGCAAGGATGCGGGGAAAAGGGAACCCTGGTACACTGTTGGTGGGAATGCAGGCTGGTACAGCCACTATGGAAAACAGTATGGAGTTTCCTTAAAAAACTAAAAATGGAACTGCCTTTTGATCCAGCAGTTCCACTACTAGGACTATACCCAAAGAACCCTGAAACACCAATTCAGAAGAACCTATGTAACTCTATGTTCATAGCAGCACAATTTACAATAGCCAAGTCCTGGAAACAGCCTAAGTGCCCATCATGGATGACTGGATCTAAAAACTTTGGTTCCTTTACACAATGGAATACTACACAGCAGAAAGAAAGAAGGAACTCCTACCCTTTGCAACAACATGGATGGTACTGGAGAATGTTATGCTTAGTGTAATAAGCCAGTCAGTGAGAGACAAATACCATATGATCTCACTCATTACAGGACAATAATGAACAAAACAAACAATAAGCAAATCAGAAACAGATACATGAATACAATGAATAGACCTTCAGTGGGCAGGGGGAAGGGGTGCAGGCAGAGGGGGGAGGAAGAGGCAAAGAAGGGGAGCAATTTAGTCAAGAACCTAGTATGGAAGAACCATGGACATGGACAACAGGTGGGATTGACTTTGTGGGGGAGTGGGTGGTTGGGGAAGGGGACAGAGAGGGGTAAAAAGGGGATGGATGTAATATAACAACAATAAAATAAATTTTAAAAAAAGGTTAACATACAAAACATCAATAATATTTCTATGTTCTATTATTATAATTTCTTGGCCAGGGCCAAAATGGAGTTGCTTATGTTAATACCCATGTCAGCAAACTAAAGCTTACCTAAGTTTCTATGCTCAGCTCTCCCAGAAAACATAGGCCTAGGGCAAGAAAACAGCACTTGCTTACCTAGCATGTTACCTAACCTAACTCTAACACTAACTTCCCTTTGCAATATGTGAGGAAAGCAACCCTGTTTAAGTCAACCAGCAATGCTCAATATAACTTTATTGTTTCTGATCACCTTAATTCACGAAATCCTCTCAGTTTGTACAACTCTTGGAAGCTCCCTTCTATTTTTTAGACTGGATGCTTTCCAATGCATGAATTGCTAAATAAAAGCAATCTAGATCAGGAAATGAAGTGTATGAAGTTTTATTTTGAGTGGTTTGAAATGAAAATTCAAATAAAATGATATCAAAATACATAAAATGGTTGAGCATAATTTTAATACAATATATGAAATACCTGTTTGCTAAAACTTACATTACTGAGAAACTGAAGGCCTAAATATACAGGGACACATACCATGGTCATGGATTGACATTACTAAATAAGATGGCACTTCTCCCCTAAATTGATATACAGAATTAATGTAATCCAATCAAATACAGCATGCATCATTTAAAACTTAACAATCTGATTGTAAAATGCCTAGGGAAATATAAAGGAACTAAAATAAGCTAAAACAATTTGAAAAGAGAAAAAAAAATTTGTAAGACTTGGGCTAAGTTGATAATAATAAATAGAAGATGGTATTGCCCTAAAGATAAGACACAAACATCAATGAAACAGGATGAAATGTCCTAAATAGGCCTACGTATACGCCTAATTGGTTTTTAGTTAAAGTTCCAAGATAGTTTAATGGGGAAAGGATTGGCTTCCCCAAAGTTAGTGCTTATCCCCATGCAAAAAAGTAAATTTCAAACCTTCCTTCCCACCATATACAATTAACTTGAAATGGATGATATACTTAAATATGAAAGTTAAAATTATACAATCTGTATGAGAACTCCTTTGTGACTTACGTTTAAGCAAATATTTCCTAGACAGAACACAATAAGCATGAACAATTAAAGAAAACATGGTAACTAGGGTTTTATTAAAATTAAAGGACTTTTCTCTTAAAAAGACGTTTTTAAGAAAATGAAAATATTAGTATCAGGATGGCAGAGCAGTATCTTATAAAATAGTTTTTTAGACTATATTTTAAAATCTTTTAACATATAAGCAATTAATCATTTAATTAAATTTAAAATCAGCTAAAGATTTGAATGGACACTTTGCCAAAGAAGATATCCAAGGCACATAAGCACATTAAAGATCCTCAACATCATAAGCCATTTGGAAAAAGCAAACTAAAGTCACAATGGAATTAGTCACTATACATCCACTAGGACAGCGAAAATGAAAATATCTGACAATCCCAAGTGACTAAAATCAATTGGAGCATTGAGAATGAATTTGTTATTAGCAGTGCAAAACGGTCACTTTAGAAGAATAATTCTTGTTAAATAGTTAAATATACAGTTACTGCTTGCATCAGCAGCAATTCTACTCCCAGGTATTTCCCAGGAGAAATAAAATATTTTATATCCCCACAGAGACTTAGACATGAATGTTCACAGAACCAGTTTAGTCATAACGGTCCTAAATGGGAAACAACCTAATGTCCATCAACTGGTGGATATATAAATTGTGGTTTAACCATGGGGTCATTCAAAGAGGAATGAACTAGGAATACAGGCAACAGGAGGGCTTTTTTTCATTTTCATTTTCCTGTTATTTACAGTTGTCCCAATTTTCCCTTCCTGATCTCCCCTGCCCTACCCCCCATCACCTTTTCCACTGTCAGTCCTGACCCTACTGTCCATGTTACATGGGTCCTTTATACATGTTCTTTGACTAGACACTTCCCCTTCTTTCTCCTATTATCACTTTCCTTCCTCTCCCCTGGTCACTGTCAGTTTGTTCCTTATTTTCATGTCACTGGTTCTATTTGGCTCGTTTGTTTTGTTCATTAGGTTCCACTTCTAGGTTCTACCAGTTTTTTGATCCACTCATTTACTAATGGACACTTAGGCTGTTTCCAGGACTTGTCTATTGTAAATTTTAAAAGCATCACACTAAGCGAAAGAGCCAGGACCAACAAAAGACTGCATGTAGTATCATTTCATGTTACATTCTAGGATAGAAAAGGCTGAACTGAAGTGACTGAAAGACAATCACTGGATCCAAGGGTCTTAAGGTGAAATGAATGAATTTGACTGCAAAGATGCATAATTTGGGGAAGATTTATGTCTTAGGGTTAAAATTACATTTATCAAAATGCTAAACACTCCAGTTCGGCGAATTTGAATGTAAATTATATCTCATTGAATTTTTTTTTTTAACTCCCTGACATCAGTGCCCTGACTGCCCTGCAGTGTGATGTGTCATGACAGGTCGCAGTGGAGGCTGCTGGAACTTGGGAGACTGTGATGGACACTGTTCCTGACCCAACAGCCACCTCCAGTCCCCTATTCCTCCCACTGTGGAAGCTGAAAGTCAGGTTTTTACTTTTCTAGTTCTTTAGGCAAGGGTGCCCACCCAGTTTTGAACAAGGATGGCTAAGGTGACTAGGGCGGGGCTTCTAGTAAGCCTATCGCTTCCTAATAAAAGGAGAACCTGCTATACAGGCCCTTTTCCTTTGTGGTTCTCCTTTTTCCTTCTTCCTACTCTTCCTTTCTCTTCTCCCTCTTCCTCTTCCCCTTCTCCTCCTTCTTCTCCCTTTCTCCTCATAAGTACACACTCATGCAGTATGCCAGGTTCAGGTCTGTTTCACATTCCTTTCACCACTCTGACAGCAGCTATCTTTATTTTCAGATTAACTGAAGCCATAAATGTCCAAACATGTCTGAGTTCATCCTGCTTCTCACAACCATATTTTGTTGTGCATCTCTACATAAGGCTCTGCAGGACCTGGGATTGAGGTTTGATCTACAACTAACTGGCTGTGTAATTTGGGGTAAGTTTCTCACCCTTTTAAGTCTCAGGGTCTTCATCTATAACATGGGGATGAAAGAAACAAGCCTGAGTGAGGAGGGGCTGCTGGGGGCACCCTGATCCCTGCTTGAAGGGAAGCTGCAGTTGACATGCTATTTTATTAGTTTCAGGTGTATAACATAGTGATTAGATACTTCTGTAACTTACAAAGTGATCAACTCAATAAATCTATTGAACAGTATCCATCTGACACCATCCACAGTTATTAAGATATTATTGACTACACTCCCTGGGCTCTAACATTGCCATGGCTCTTTTGTAACTATTTTATACCCTTGATCTCTACTTGCAGGGAAGCAGTGGCTTAAAGGCAAGGACATCCCTCCCTACTAGGGGCACTCTGAGCTCTCCAAGCTGCCCAGCTTGAGGCTGTCCTGTCCCAGCTGCAGGGATAGTCAGGGAGCGAGAACCTGGCGGGATCTGGGAGCTGGCACAAGCCCTCAGGAACCCTGGGCTCCTGGGCCAAGGAGGAGGAGGAGACAGGGTCTGAGGAGGACAAGAAGGAAAAGGAAGAGGTCATGGCCTCTGTCAAGGCCAATAACCTCATGATACAGTTTTCTGGCACTGAGGAAGAAGAGCTGACGCCATTGGGTGGCAGGTGGGGATGGGGGAAGGGTAGGCATCAGCTTTGCTGGCTGCAAGGGCTCCACCCCATTCAAGGGTGACTGTGAGGCTAGTCACGTGTCAGACGTTGAGGGTGTCCCATGCAGACCTGGCTGGCATCCCAGTGAGCCAATAAGGTGGCCTTGCAGAGCACCAAGCACCACCAAAAAAGGAGCTATAGGGGACAGGCACCTTGTGGGTGTAACTGTGGTGGTAGCCCAGAGAATTCAGTCACCTTCTGGCCTCTGTGGCCTGAGGGTGACCATAGCCCTGGGGAGGTGAGGTTTGCTGGCATTCACCTGCCCCTGCCCCAGCTGGAGATCAGGAAGCACCTAAGGGTCCTCCAGGGTATTCTGGGCTTTCCCTTCCCCCTTACCCCAAGTTCTTTGCAGGCACAACCCTTCCTTGCTCCCACTCCTCCCCCCACCCCAGCTGGAAGTTCCAAGTGTATCCTAGCAACGGGTCCAACTGACACTTCAGAATTTCACCAGTGCTGTTGGCTGCTGAAGCTTTCTGGATCCTACTCACTGACCTGCCCAGTGGGCAATTTTCTCCAAAGATTCTGCCCCCAACTCCCATGCTGGGTACCGGGGCACTGGCACCAAGCTCCCCATGTCAGTTGTCCACTGGACCACCCTCAGCAGCCAGTTGTCCAGGCACCTCCATCTACTCCAAGACCAACCCGCAGGTATCTGCCCTCTTTGCCTCCATGGCCTGTTGTGGCAACCCTAAGACTATGTTTACGGCTCCCTCAGACCCTGTGGTTTCTCCTGGGGATGCTACTAACCCCTGTGTGCAGGCGGTGCTATGAGTGGGCCTGTGGAAACAACAGGAGGACAGCTGAGCAGGAGGAAGACTCAGGTGACCTAGAGAGTCAGGTTGGTGGCTCTGAGGAAGGACAGTCCCCATTCAAGCTCCTGGGGGGCCAGGGAGGCCTCAGAGCCTTTGAGCGCTGGCCTAAGCCTGTGTAGAAAATGTGCCCCTCACAGAGCCCAGGAGAGGGATGCCACAGGACAAGCCCAGCCTCCATGAGGGGCTGCTCCTCCTGCCTTCGCAGATACCCCACTAGTAGTTCTTACAGCTGCACTGGGGTTTTCCCACTAGGGGAGAGGACGCACTATGTGGCCACTTGCCCCACCAGGTTGCTCCAGAGCTCCCCAAGACCGTGAGTTCACAGGACCATCAGGCTCCCTACACAGCTGCTGGGCTGGAGCCGCAGGAGGGCAGGCCTGGAGATACACCACGACCACCACTGCAGGAAGGAACCAGCCCTGCCAACCCACACCTGTCTGTGACAGGCCCCAGAAACAGAAGGTCTGTCTGCTGTCATACAGGCAAAGGGAAACTATAAGGCTACCACCAGCTCTCCAGCCTGGTTACAGCATCAGGACCTAAGACCTGGAGGCCAAGAGGGAAGCGCTGTGGTGCTGATTCATCCAGGTATTCTGTGGTGACAGGGGTACCATCCCGGACAACGGGGCTCCAGAGCCCACGTCATTTTCCCCAAAGCCTGCTCCTATTCCTAGTTCCCCTTTGTCCACAAGCCTGCCAGTCACCTGTGAAGTGAATGACAGCCCCCAGCCTACACATGCAGAGGCTTGGCTCCCAAGTTCACTTGTGCCACTGATGTCCCCATGGACACCACCCCACCTACCTCTGCTTGTGATACTGAGGTTGTCCCCATGGATACCACACCACCTACCTTTGCTTGGGACACTGACGTTGGCCCAATGGACACCACCCCACCTAGCTATGCTTGCGACACTGAGGTTGTCGCCATGGACACAATCACACCTACCTCGGATTATGACATTGACTTTGTCCCCATGGACACCCAAATCCTACCAATGATTGTGACACTGATGTCCCCATAGACACCACCCCACCTACCTCTGATTGTGACACTGAGGTAGTCCCCAGGGCCACCAACCCACCTACCTTTTCTTGGGACACTGACGTTGTTCCCATGGACACAACACCACCTACCTATGACTGTGACACTGAGGTTGTCCCCATGGATACCACCCACCTACCTATGATTGTGACATTGACGTTGTCCCCATGGGCACCATCCCACCTACCTCTGCTTGGGACACTGATGTTATCCCCATGGACAAACCCCACCTACCTCTGATTGTGACAGTGACGTTGTCCCCATGGACGCAACCGGACCTACCTGATTGTGACACTGAGGTTGTCACCATGGACACCATCCCACCCACCTCTGCTTTTGACACTAACATTGTCCTCATTGACACCACCCCACCTACCTGCGATTATGACACTGATGTTGTCCCCATGGACACCATCCCACCTATCTCTGATTGGGACAACAAGGTTGTCCCCATGGACATCACCCTACCTACCTCTGTTGTGACATTGAAACCGTCCCCATGAACACCACCCAACCTACCTCTGATTGTGACACTGACATTATCCCCATGGACAAAACCCCACCTACCTCTGATTGTGACACTGACTTTGTCCCCATGGACAAAACCCCGCCTACCTCTGCTTGGGACACTGACGTTGTACCCATGGATAACAACCCACCTACCTTTGCCTGGGTCACTGAGGTTGTCCCCGTGGACACAACCCCACCTACCTCATATTGTGACACTGACTTTCTCCCAGTGGGCATACCACCACCTACCTCGAATTGTGACACTAATGTTGTCCCCATGGACACAACCCCACTTACCTATGATTGTGACACTACAGTTGTCCCCATAGACACCACCCCATGTACCTCTGCTTGGGACACTGACATTGTCCCCATGGATACCAACCCACCTACCTTTTCTTGGGACAATGAGGTTGTCCCCATGGACACAACCCCACCTACCTTGTATTGTGACACTGACGATCCCATGGACACCCAACACCTACATATGATTGTGACACTGATGTTGTCCCCATGGATATCACTCCACCTACCTCTGATTGTGGCACTGAAGTGGTCCCCATGGACACAACCCCACCTACCTCTGATTGTAACACTGACGTTGTCCCCATGGACACCCAACACCTACCTCTGATTGTGACAATGACATTGTCCTCATGGACACTATCCCACCTACCTCTGCTTGGGACACTGAGGTTGTCCTCATGGACACCACCTCACCTAGCTCTGATTGTGACAGTGACATTGTCCCTATGGACACACTACCTCAAACTGTGACATTGACGTTCCCATGGACCCCAACATCTACCTTTAATTGTGACACTGACATTGTCCTCATGGACACCACCTTACCTACCTCTGATTATGGCACTGAAGTTGTCCCCATGGACACAACCCCACCTACCTCTGAATGTGACACGGACATTGTCCCCATGGACACCATCCCACCTACCTCTGCTTGGCACTGAGGTTGTCCCCATGGACATAACCACACCTACCTCGGATTGTGACACAGACATTGTCCCCAGGGACACCATCCCTAGACCTACCTCTGCTTGGCACTGAGGTTGTCCCCATGGACATAACCACACCTACCTCGGATTGTGACACTGACATCCCTATGTACACCAAACTACCACCTCTGATTATGACACTGATGTTGTCACCATGGACACCAACCCACCTACCTCTGCTTGGGACACTGAAATTGTCCCCATGTACACCACTACACCTACCTCTGGGACACTGATGTTGTCCCCATGGACAATATTTCACCTACCTCAGATTGTGACACTGATGTCCCCATGTATACCCAACATCTGATTGTGACAGTGACGTTGTCCCCATGGACACCATCCCACCTACCTCTGCATGAGACACTGAGGTTGTCCCCATGGACACCACTCCAACTACCTATGATTGTGACACTGAGATTGTCCCCATGGACACCACCCTGCCTACCTCTGCTTGGGACACTGATGTTTTCCCCATGGATAACAACCCACCTAACTTTTCTTTGGATACTGAGGTTGTCCCCATGGACACAACCTCACCTACCTCATATGGTGACACTTTGTCCCCATGGACACACCACCACCTACCTCAAATTATGACATTGACGTTCCCATGGATGCCCAACACCTACCTATGATTGTGACATTTTGTCCCCATGGACACCACCCTACCTACCTCTAATTGTGGCACTGAAGTTGTCCCCATGGACACCCAACACCTACCTCTGATTGTGACACTGACGTTGTACCCATGGACACCATCCCAGCTACCTCTGCTTGGGATGCACATTGTCCCCATGGATACCATGCCACCTACCCCTGCTTGTAACACTGATTTTGTCCCTGTAAACACCACTGCACCTACCTCTGCTTGGGACACTGAAGTTGTCCCCATGGACACCACCCCACCTCCCTCTGCTTTTGACATGGACATTTTCCCAACGGGCACCACTCCACCTACCGCTGATTGTGACACTGAGGTTGTCCCCAGGGACACCCAACACCTACCTCTGATTGTGACAGTGACGTCCCCATGGACACCATCCCACCTACCTCTGCCTGGGACACTGAGGTTGTCCCCATGGACACAACCCCACCTACCTATGATTGTGACATTGAGGTTTTCCCCATGGACACCATCCCACCTACCTCTGCATGGGACACTGAGGTTGTCCCCATGGATACCAACCCATCTACCTTTTCTTGGGATACTGAGATTGTCCCCAAGGACACAATCCCACGTACCTCGAGTTGTGACACTGACATTCCCATGGACACCCAACACCTACCTTTGATTCTGACACTGATGTTGTGCCCATGGACACCACCCCACCTATCTCTGATTGTGGTGCTGAAGTTGTCCCCATGGACACAATGCCACCTACCTCAGATTGTGATGCTGACGTCCCCATGGACACCCAACACCTACCTCTGATTGTGACACTAATGTTGTCCGCATGGACACCATCCCACCTACCTCTGATTGTGATGATGAAGTTGTCCCCATGGACACAATCCCACCTACCTCTAATTGTGATACTGATGTTGTCCCCATGGACACAACCCCACCTATCTCTGATTGGGACACAGACATCCCCATGGACACCCAACACCTACCTCTGATTGTGACACTGATGTTGTCCTCATGGACACCACCCCACCTCCATCTGCTTTTGACACTGACATTTTTCTCATGGACACCACCCCACCTACTGCTGATTGTGACACTGACGCTATCCCCATGCACAAAACCCCACCTACCTCTGATTGTGACACTGACGTTGTCCCCATGGAAACAACCCCACCCACCTCTGCTTGTGACAGTGATGTTTTCCCCATGGATACAACCCTACCTACCCACATGCTTCACTTGGGGGCTCTCCTTGACCCCAGAGATAGAAAACAGGCAGTTTTAGTCCCAGCGCAGGCCCCAAGCTCTACCCTAGGCCAGCCTGCCCTGGGCAGCACCACACAAGCCCCCCTGGGCACACATGCCAGCACCAGGCCAGCTGTCACCTCAGGTCCTGAACCCTCTGGCCCAGCCATGCAGTGCTATGGGGGAAGCACTCCCACCACAGCACCCTGATCATGACCATAGGCCCCACACTCAGAACCAGCCTGTGCTTGCAGGCACAAGTGCCCCCACTTTAAATCCCCTCCACAGAGGGACACTGAAGCAGAGCCCACATCCTTCCAGCCAAGGGCTCAGCACCAATGCTACCCAGGTTACCCCCATGTACACCACCCCACTTCCCTAGCTCTCCCCTCTGGGTCTCCTCTCCGGCTCCAGTAGGAAAAGCCTTGCTGACAGGCCACAAATTGCTTTGCCACAAAACCACAGGCCATCAACAGAGTTTACAGAGCACTAAGCTCTTCCTGTGAGCCTGAACACAGGGTCTTTTGTCTGTGAGGTGTCCCAAAGACACTCCTGAAACCCTGGATGCATCACAGCACAGGTTTTGTTCAGTGGCCACAGAGTGGACAGCAGGGAACCGAAACTCTCTAATTGATTTCTCATTTCACTTGGCGCCTGAGAGGTCGTTCATGTAGGAGGTGGTTGGGAATGAAGGGGTGGGCGGTCAAGGCACATGAGAAGGAGGAATCTTCATGGTCTTTTTCCGGAATGAAAGGAGGAAGCCGGCAGCTGCAGAAAACAGAGGAAGAGAAAGAGAAATGGTAAGGATCTGGATGGCTATGGTGCCTATTTTCTCCTGTTCCATGATGTAGTGTATGTATGACTTGAAGGGGCAAAAGAGTACAGCACAGTCTCACAGTGTTGATGCCACAGCTGCTACCTGTTGGCAGCTGGGTCAGGACCCCTGCTCCTGGGGTTGTCCCTGCCACTTGACTTTCCTTTTTCTTATGAATAGCTCAGTTGCCATGTAAGCGGGGCACAGCTACTTGTTTAGCTTTGGTAATTCAGAATAAGAAAGAATAATTTAAGATTCTCTTACGTTTGAATCAATAGTGTATTACTTTTTATTACTCAGTAGTCTTCCATTCTATGAATAATTACTGTTTGTTCACATGACATGAAAAATCTGACAGTTTTTAAAATTGTTTATGCTAGCCATTTCAAGATACAGACATCAATATCTTATCAGGGTATTAATCTGTTGTTTCCTAATGAGTGATGATATGGAGCAGATTTTCATATGCTTGTAACCATCCATATATTTTTGGGGGGACAGAATGTTCAGATCTTATTAATGTATTATTGGATGTGGTTCACCAGTATCGTGTTGAGGATTTTAGCATCTTTGTTCATGAGAGATATTGGCCTGTAGTATTCCTTCTTTGTTGAGTCTTGACCTGGTTTTGGGATGAGAATAATACTGGCTTCATAGAAAGAGTTTGGGAGTCTTCCCTCTTCCTGATTTTTCTGTAATTGTTTGTGAAGGATAGTAGTTAGTTCTTCCCTAAATGTTTGGTAAAATTCACCTCTGTAGTCACCCAGGGCTCTCGTGCGCTGGGAGTATTTTGATTACTACTTCAACTACACTAGTTGTGATGGGTCTATTCAGGCTTTCTGCTTCTTCTGGATTCAGTTTTGGTAGATTATATATTGCTGCTAGAAATTTGTCCACTACACCCAGGTTGTTAAACTTCTTGTCATGTAGTTGTTTGTAGTAATTTCTTACAATCCTTTTTATGTCTATGGTATCAGTTGTGATTTGTCCTCTGTCATTTCTGATTATGTTTGTGTGGGTCCTCTTTTTTTCTTGATGAGTCTGGTTAAAGACTTCCCGATTTTATCTTTTCAAAGAATTAGCTTCTGGACTTATTGATCCTTTGCCTTGTTCTTTTAAATTCTATGTAATTTAAATCTGCTCTGACCTTATTTCCTTCCTTCTACTTGCGCTGGGCTTTGTTGTTGCTCCTCTAGTTCCTTGTAGGTTTATAGTTAGGTTGTTTGTATGAGCTTCTTCTAACCTTTTTAGGTAGGCTTGTACTGCCATGAACTTACCTCTCAGGGCTACCTTTGCTGTGTTCCATAAGTTTGGGGTATTGCGTATTCATTTTCATTTGTTTTCAGAAACATATTGATTACTTCTTTGATCTCATTGTTAGCCTATTCATTACTTAATAGCATGATATTCAGTCTCCATGAGTTAGAATGGTTTGGGTTTTTCCTTGAAGGTGGTTTCCACTTTCAAGCCATTGTGATGGGAGAAGATGCCTGGTATGATTTCAATTTTCTTGAATTTGTGGAGTCTTGTCTTGTGTCCTACCATGTGGTCTACCTTTAAGAGTGTTCCATGTGCATTTGAAAAGAATATGTATTTTGTTTCTTTGGGAAGCAAAGTTCTGTATATACCAGTTTAATCTATTTCATTTAGAATGTTTTTCAATGCCACAATATACTTGGTATTTTTGGTTTTCTTTGTTGTTGTTGTTTTCGGCTTGAAAGATCAATCCATGGTTGATAGTAGGGTATTAAAATCCTCAACCAATAATGTTTCTGTCAATATTCTTCTTGAGGTCCTCCAAGATATTCCTGATATAGTTGGGTGCTCCTATGTTGGGGACAAATATGTTTACAAGGGTTATATCTTCTTGATGGATTGTTCCCTTAAATATTATGAAATGCCCTTCTTTGTCTGTTTATGGCCTTTGTTGCAAAATCTATTATGTCTGATATAACTATTGCTACCCGTCTTCTTTTCATGTCCATTTGCTTGAAATCTATTTTTCCATCCCTTCACTTTCACTCTGTGTTGATCTTTTATTCTGAGGGTGGGTCTCTTGTTGACAGCACATATGTGGTTCATGTTTTCTTATCCATTCAGCTACCCTATGTCTTTTGATTGGTGCATTTAATCCATTTATGTTTAAGGATATTATTGATAGGTATTTATATATTGACATTTACACCTTTGTATCTGTGCTCCTCTCTCTCTGTTTCTTCATCTTTATCTTTTTAAAGCAGACCCTTTAGCATCTCTTGCTATGCTGGTTTGGTGGAGGTGTATTCTTTTAGCCTTCTTTTGTATGGGAAACTCCTTATTTCACCTTCCACTTTAAATGCAAGACTTGCTGGGTAAAATAGGCTTGATGGTTAGCCTCTGTTTTTCATTGCTTGGAATATTTTTTGCCATTCTGGCTTGTAGTGTTTCTGTTGAGAAATCAGCTGATAACCTTTTTTGGTGCCCCTTATATGTTATTAGCTGTTTTTCTCTTGCTGTTTTTTAGGATTCTCTCTTTGTCTTTGAAATTTGCCATTTAATTATGATGTGTCTTGGAATGGACCTTTTTGGGTTCATCTTCATTGGGACCATTTGTGCTTCATGAACTTCAGTGATGTTTTCACTCATCAAGATAGATAAGTTTCCTGTCATTACTTTTCAAATGGGTTTATATCCCCTGCTTCTCTTCTCATCCTGGTATCTCTATGATATAGGTATTATTGCATTTCATGTTGTCTTGCAGCCCTCTTAAAACCTCTTCATTCTTTTTCACCCTTTTTTCATTTTGTTGTGCTGTCTGGGAATTTTTTTTCTACATTGTCCTCTAGCTCACTGATCCAGTCCTCTGCTTCTTCTACCCTGCTTTTGACTCCTTCTACCATATTCTTCAATTCAGAAATTGTATTCATTTCTTCCTGCCTCTTATTGATACTTTTTAATACTGGTGTAGTTCTCAATAAGTTCCTGGTACTTCCCTGATGTCCTGTGTAGTTGTCCTGAGTTGTTTGTAAGTGCCCTGGAATTGTTTGTAGTTTTCTTTGACCTTGCTGAATTCATTAAGCTCCTATATCATCATTATTTTGAATTACACATTTGATAAGTTTGCTTGCCTCTGTTTCATTTAGTGGACTTTCTAGGGATTTCTCTTTTCCTTTTGGTAACGGACTGTTTCTTTTTCTCCCCATTTTAGGCGACTTTTCTTGTTTGTTTTTGGTTCTTAGATTGGGCTTTTTTGAGTTCCAGTCTTTGTGGTGTGATGTTCTGTAGTGTAGGGAAGCACTTTATTTACTTCCTGGATCCACCTTTGGTGATGTCCATCATTCTATAGTCTGGGCCTAGTCATCTTTTTAGAGCCAACCAGAGATCCACTATCTTTGTGCCCTGCAGTTTTTAATCCAGTTAATCTGTGATCAACTGTCAGATGGAGGCACCCCTTGGCAGGACAGTTTAATTCTGTTGCAATCCAATCAATCTGTGATCAGTGGTCACCTGAGGCACTGCTGGGTGGGGCCCATTTTATCACTGTTAATGCAACCAAACTGTGAGCAGTGGTCAGACTGAGCTCTGCATGGGGCAAGTCAATTTAGTTTTTAACCCAATCAATCTGTGATCAAGCTCAGGCACTGCTGGGTGGGGCAAACTGACTCCAAGGGGCGGAGCTGGGAAATCCCCTCAGGTGGATGTTTGCAGTGCAGAGGATGAATCAGCACTGGGAACCTGTTGGCTACTCCCTCATTTGTCTCCTCAAAGCTACCATGCCAAACTCTCCTTCAGTGTCTCTAGTCCACTCTGCCCTCTCTCTGCTGAACCCTAGGGTAAGTGGGTGCCAATGTATTTC